>APFE031322039.1:77187-103660 GCA_000404065.3 Pinus taeda
AAGACCAAGACCAAATTGAAGAAATCAGTGAAGCCATTGGTTATCAAAGAGCCACCTCAACCATCATCAAAAGAGAAGATCAAGCACAAGAAAGATGCACCTGGATCAAGTGGGGCTAAAAAGGTATCAAGAGTAAGGACAAGGAGTCAAATGATCAAGGAAAAAGGTGTACTTTTAGTAAAAGGTAAAATGTTTTGAGCTAAGTTTTGGAAATTTTGATTATAAAGACACTTTATTCTCGGTGATTAGGGTTTGAAGGGAGTTGCATACGGAAAATTTTGGTTGGCACACCTGTACAGCAAAGAAGCTTCCAGCATATCAGGAACGTGGTAATGTCATATATTATTTGGTTATTAAAGAATTAAAAGACTTACTGCAGCGTACTCGGTGATGCTAGATAATGGAGGACCAGAACCGAAGTTTTAGGGATATTTACAGCCAACATGGAGCAGATCAAGGTTACCAGTATCCAAGGCCAACATGGACATTAATTGACTCATCTCATGCCATCTCAGCCCAATGAAAATGAGGCCAAGGGTCAAAGCTACAAGGAGGAGACAATTAATGAGAAAGATAGAGTTAGAGTTACAACCAAATTAGAACTCTTTAGAGCTTCTGTTAGTAGTTAATGTATTAAATAAGTTTGTTGGAAATAGATAGGTGTCATTAGTAGCAGTCATCGAGCTCCCCTCATGCTGGAGGAGGAAGCTCCAGGTAGTTAGACTCTTGTTTCTATATATAGCTGAAACATCTGTGTAATCAGGGTTGGATATTTTGAGAAATAGAGTATTGCTTTTGGCTTGTGTAAAAACTCAGTTTGGTAATATAATTTACTGCTTATCTTCTCAGGATTCTTACAGTGTTTCAAATGCTCAAGATGTGTGGTTTTGTTTTATCTTTAATGTTTTTACAGTTGTATGAATACACAATCACTCAGAATTCACTTATGCTGCTCTGACTTCCTATGTGTATTTGTAAACTGAGGTTTCTATGATATGATGTTCTAAGTATTTAAACATTACATGCCCTGACTTCTATGCATGAGCAGTGTTATATTTTATTGAATATGATCAACTCCATAAGCCCAATGGAAGTCTTTGTAATGTCTGTCCATCCAACATGTTTATTAAATGTACTTCACAAGAGTTAGCCCTCTTATCAACAATCAACATCAATAACTATTCTTGAGAGAGCCCTCTCAGGCTAGGGAGGCTAATCCTTAGCCAAAAGATTGGTCTGAAATAGTTACATAGAGTCTACCTGATCAGCAGCCCCTCAGTGCCGGATTTTGTGATAACAGTTGGGAGGAGGTTTCAATGTATTTTATCATAAGTTTACCCAAGTCTGAGGGAAAGAGTGTCATCATGGTGGTAGTTGACAAACTTACCAAGTATGCACACTTTTGTGCATTATCACATCCATTTAAAGCTAGTACAGTTTCTACTGCATTAATGGGAACATTCAAAAACTACATGGAAACCCAAAGATTATTGTAAGTGACAGAGATCCCATTTTCACTAGAAATTTTTGGAGAGAATTATTTTCTTGTCTCGGTACTCAGTTAGCTCATAGCTCATCTTATCGTCCTCATTCTGATGGGCAAACTGAGATAGTAAACAAATGCTTGGAAATATATCTTTGTTGCTTTGTATCTGATAAATAGACACAATGGATCAAATGGTTGCCTCTAGCTGAATGGTGGTATAACAATTCTTTCCATACAACAACAGAAATGACCCCATTTATGGCACTTTATGGATATCAGCCACCATTCATCACATCATATTTAAGAGAAAATTCTAAGGTTCAAACAGTGAAACATCACATCGAGCATCAACAACAAGTCCTCCAACTCTTAAAGGATAACCTCGTGTTGGCGCATAATAGAATGAAACAATAGGCAAATCAACATCGCAACGAAAGAATTTTTGATGTAGGTGAGTGGGTATTCCTACTGCTACAACCATATAAACAAATGTCCCTCAAGCAAGCTAAGAAGGATAATAAATTATCACCAAAGTATTATGGTTTGTACAAGGTGTTCCAAAAGATTGGTACTATGGCATACAAATTGGAGCTTCCTGCAGCTTCTTGAGTGCACCCAGTGTTCCATGTTTCATGTTTAAAGAAGGTTATAGGCAACAAGCTCCTAGTTCAAACAATATTACCAGAACTTGAGGAGTAAGGGAAAATTATATTGGAATCGGAAGCAGTCACAGAAACAAGAACTCGACAGCTACGAAATCAATCAAATTTGGAGTATCTCATCAAGTGGAAGAACTTATCCACTGAAAATTCCACATGGGAGGATGAGAATGTTATACAGAAGCATCCAAAACTACTCAAGCATTGAGGACAACACTTTTTTGAAGGAGAGGGGCATGTTAGGTCCCTATAATACTAGTGATTAACCCATTACTATTATAGTTGTATCCCTTATTAATATTGTTGTGGCCCTATTGTCCCCCTATTGTTATTACTGTGCCCCATAGAATCCCTCTTATTGTTATTTTGTGGCTTTATATTATTATTGTTAGGTCGGCTGGTTATATTTGTGACCCTTAGACTCCTATATATAGAAAGGAGGTTTTGTCATTTGAATCATCAAAGAATCATTCATTTGTGTAATGTAAAGGAGGTTTTCCCCTTGAAGAGGCCGAATTCTAAGGCGTTGATCTGTATTTTCTATCTTTTTGTGAGATGGTTTCATAACATAAATGAAGGATGTAAGGGATGAGAGAATAGCCCTTTCATTTCACCTCTGCGAGGGGATGAGGAAGAGCTCGCGAAGGTCTCGCCATGAAGTATGATCAATTTGATAAGGCAGAGGATTCCACGCATTCCACCCCCACCCACACCACCACCAGCTTCACCGCCTTCACCTCCATCTTCACCCATACCACCTCTGCCACCACCACGAGTCATTATGGAGAGCACGATAAAGTTGCCTGCGTTCAAGGGAGTAGGAAATGAAGATCCAGACCATTTTTGGTTCATGATAAGAGCCGTATGGGAAACACAGGGAGTTATAGATGATAATATAAAGAAAGTGATGCTAGTCAGCACTCTGCAGGATCATGCGTTGACCTGGTATATTAAGCATTCTAATGACAATCCGAATGCATGGATCACGGATATCCAAATTGTATTGAACAGAGAATTTAGCAGGCTGAAGTCAGAGGCGCAATCAATCATTGGATTCAAAGAGATCACAATACTACAAGGAAAGACTCCTTGGGAGCTCGATCAGAGGCTGAAGTGCATGATTCATGAAGCTAATATGACTTTGACAGATGGACAAAACCGCGAATGGTTTGTAGCAATTCTAATGACGCATTTGAGGAATGCGCTTTCACAACAGAGGTTAACGACTCAGGCAGAGGCCTTGGAGATCGCAATAAGGCTGAATGAGACCCCGATACAGAATCCTAACTTAGGAGTTCAGTAGATCCACGCATAGTTAAAAAATTATGTCTTGAGATGCAGAGCCTAAAACAAGATAGGACAACCCAACTAGAAGTGCACGAAGAGGTATGGTGTGTTAAATGTAAGGGTCAGGGTCATGACAAGGACCACTGCCCAGTATTCGTGAATTACCTTGCAAGAGGAGGACCAATGCCATTAAGACCAGAGGCATAAAAAGGACCTAGCGCAGTGCCTACTTTATGGTGCATGATTTGTCAAATAGGAGGAAAGCATGCTATGGACCACTGCCATTTGTTACAGAAGTATAGACAGAATTCACAACAGTTGTTGTATAATTTTTGTAGATCAGTTGGACACAATGAGCACACTTGTAGAATCTATGAGCTGATGATGGATAGAACTCTCACCTACAGAGTTTAGGCTGAAATGCGACCCCTTGACCATAATACAGAAGTGGCACGAACTGGATTTCAGTGATACGGGTGAGGTTGAGGTGGAGGAGGACTTGGAAGAGGTCGCAGAGAGCTAATATGTTATAATTGCAGAGGGCTAGGACATTATGCCCGTGATTGTATGAATCCAATGCATTCATCATGTCTATATTTTACCTTGTTTGATCATGAGATGGATGATTGTCCTACGCTGATAGCTAGGATGCACGACAAGGGAGCACTACCACCTCCCCTAACTCAGAACCTGTAGATGATGAGGTCTGAGCCACGCGAGGAAGATCCAAATGTGAACATTGTGCTACGAAGTGGAATTACGATGGGAGATCATAAAGGAAAACAACCCAAAGATAGTACTTGGGTTTGCAACGCTTCGATGAAAGAAGAAGAGTTTCATTTGGAGTTTGTCAAGGAAACCTCAATCGAAACTAAGTAGAGCTTCACTGATGCCTCCACTTCAGGAAGCAAAGATAGATCAGAGCCAAAATGGACCCATCTATGCTTATGACGTTCCTAGAAACATGCTTGAAGCTACTATGCAACAGCAAGGTGTTGTGGCCACCAACAACCCCCCTCTTTTTATTATAAAATAAGGGGGGACCCTTAGTTATTAAAATTCGAAGAATTTAAAGTAGCATTTAATTTTCTTTTTTCATAAATAAAGTTACCATCATAAGCTTAGAAAGCCCCCTTGGAAAATTTTAGAATCTAAGTTTATGATAAGGTAAAAAATTACCCGACAAAGGGAAATCACATCGCAAGAAAATACCGGGATGCCACCTCACAAAAACAATCCCAATATTCACGAGGTAAAGATAACGACCAAATATCGCATCGCATTCAACATAACTACTTAAAACACTTCAAGAAATCTGCCAATTTGTGATGCCGCTGATTAGAACATCGCATCTCGCAAGAAACAGGTTAACAAAAAATTTTCTCATACACAATGATTCTGCGATATTACGATATTGCGATACTGCAGTTCTGCGACTTTGCGATTTTGCGATCTGCGATGTTGCGGTAGCATGATTCTGCGATCTGCGATTTTGCGATATTGCGATCTGCGATGTTGAGGTAGCAAATCGCAAAATCGCTCCATCGCAAATCTGTCAGGCCCATTATCCAAGAAAAGTAGTTTCCCTAAGCTAACACATGGTTATGCGCTTTAAATGCTAATAAAAAGAGTTAGCTGTCAGTTATCAATAGAATATGGGTGCGTGCTCTTCAAAGAACATTTCATGTAAGGTGGTATATTTGGTATATCTGTGGCATTTAAAACTTTCCCATCACCCTTCCTTGTCATTCAATTTCACCTCACTTGTGAATTGCAGGCACGGAGAGCAGAGGACTATACAACACAACACGTAGGCCGAAATGGGAAAGAAAATCAAAGCCCCGAGCTCCGAAGAAGATAAAATGGCACCTTTGTACACAGACACGGCTTGCAATCGAGACACGGGAATAGCTACATGGGAAGGAATGTATAGCATACTCGAAGAGGAGAATCCCAGAGTAATGGAGGTTGCAGCTGTCGCAGGCTTACAAAGCTCTTCTGAAGCATCCCTGGCAGAGCTAGCTTGCTCATTCTTACATCGGATAGCAGCAAGACCAAGAATTCTCCCATACACAGACATGGTCAAATGGATATTGGATAACACAGAAATAAAAAATAGATAGTTCAAGGTTCATGGTCAAGGACTCATTGGTTCATTCGTTGCACAGGATTTAAAGCTCATGTATCATCTACCAGAACCACAGGCGATCTACAACAAACAGTTTGTAGATAATTTTGCAAAAGAAAATCCGGACCTGGCAAAAACTACCAAAGATTGGTCTAGGAGAGATGAGCCGCTCAATAAAGATAAACACAGTATGTACAGTACTGGCACCCTTACCTCTCCATACTGCTTTGGTGCTGCCATGCTCTGTAGAATATTTGGAATGCCAGATGTTAACAAATTCTCATGGGAGTGGCTTCCATTATTGGATGCCGCCACAAATGCCACCATTGTAGATTGGGCCAGAGTTTTATCTGATAACTTGGCCACAGCCATTGGCAATTACTTGTCGAAAAGAGCTACGTCTCAGAGGATTTATCCTCCTTTTTACCTTTCTGCGTATATAATGGATGCAATATGTTATATTTCCAAGTTTCCTGTTATGGGTTGGAAGTGGACGACACAAGACCCTCAACCCATTCATGTATATCATAAAGAGTTGTGGGACTCTCAGTTCGTCCCATATTTTTACCAAATCTGTCATGGAGTTATGTTACCCTTGTATAGAGTTTTGTATGATAAGGACCCTCCGAGATGCACACCTGAAGCACAAGTGGACATCCTCAGTGTCGCAAGATGGTTCGGGGAAGAAATGTTTACTTATGTTAGGGTTTTTGGAAGTTCGGTACCCCCTCATGTTCTACCTGTATATATTCCTGATAAACTCTTAGCTCGAGAGATTGCCTACCAAACCTGTGGAGAAGGAGGCCTAACTAAAGAATTAAAAGGCAAAAATAAGGCTATCTGGCCACAGTTCCCTATAGTCTGTGGGGCCTTCTCACTATTTGATGTAGGTCACACCTTTGCAGAAGTAAAAAACATCACGTGCTTACAACTCTTCAAATTCACTACAAGGCCATTTGACCCTTATGAGGTCGCCCACAATTTTACAACAACAGTCAAGATAAAAGTATTCTCCGGAGAAAAAGATTTATTTGATGATTTATTTCAGCAGAAAAACACATTGGAAGAAATTCTGCACATAGCCCAACAACAGCTACCCCCAGAAGAATTTCAAAAGATTCAAAACATATAGGGAAAGAAGGCTGACTAGTATCCATTTGGAAAAGCTATGCCTAAAACCCCCGAGAGAGCTGACTCCAAGTGTCAGCCTCAGTGGAAGTTCTAGTACCAAAGGATCTAAGTCTAATTCTGAAAAAGAAGCATCTGAACACTCTAAAAGATCTGGAAATGAACTAAATAAGAACGAGGGGTCAGTGGGTGATACTGCCCAGTCAGAAGAACTTCTACATCAACAAATTATTGCCTCCCCACAAAGAAATCCTCCCCCTCTAGTCATCCAAGCACCACCAGTCACAGCTGAACTAGATAAAGAATGGGAAACCTTCAATGACTTGATCAATCTTGAAGGACAAACCATGAAGACAAATGTCAGCGATGTACAGATAATAAAAGAAGTAGTCACAGGAATAGTCAGCGAAGCCTCGGATGTGGAGCATATTCCTATTTCTCCATCCTTTGAGCTTGTACTAAAAGTAGAGGAAATTCCTCCCCTAGATGTATTTTACAGCCCACAACATAAAATAGTAGTAAGGAAGCAGAGAAAGAAAAGGAAGCTGGAAAGCACTCTCTCTCAAAATACAGAACAATTGGACGTCTTATGGAATGATCCCACAAGCAACCCCATGGAAAATCTCACCAAACTATCTCAGATCGCAGGAGCATATGCCTCTGCTACAATCGACAAAGCATCTGAAGTACAACAACTGCTAAAAGAAAGGAAGCAGCAGATACAAGTATTACAACAAAAATTGCAACAAGCCCATGTCAATAACGAAGCGCAGAAACAGCTTGAAAAGTTGCAACAGGACTTACAGCAGATGCAATTAAGCTGCCAGAAAGGTTTGGATGAGAAAGGAAAACAATTATAGGATTTGTGAGAGATGCACAAGGATGACCTGAAGCTCAGAGAGTTCATCATAGAGTCCATTTCCTTGAATGAGCAATTACTACAGCAGCAAGAAGCTTTGGGCCACAAGATATCACAGTGGAGTCATTATTGCGAGATTAGTGATAAAATCACTAATTAAGTAATAGAATTGCAGAGTGACTATGATCTAATTGACAAAAAAGTGACTGAGTATTTGGTATGGAAAGAGACAGAGGAGGGAAAAAGAGCAGGTGCACCAAGGATTAATGAAAATCACAAGGAAATGCTCTTTAACAAATGAGATGAGCAAATCAGGGGAGCAGAGCAAACAGTAGAAGGAGCAGCCACGGCAGTAAGCAGACTTATTGGTTATGTAAGTGAGAATTTACACAGGGAAAATTTGATCGCAGAAACCATCCCGGGGTACTTACTAAATGCTCAACAGCTAGAAACAGATTGGAAATAGAGAGCTCAAGAAAAGGCTAAAGTAATCCAGAGGCTAAGTAAGTTAAGGTGGGATTTTTACTGGACATATTTAGTAAAACCCCATAGCCAATGGATGACTGTGAAGTGCATTTTAAATGCAACCGAAAAGATGGTGCCAGCTCTCATAGATTCTGTTTTCTCAGCCCAGTTGAAAGCGGAAGTCAGCCACCCAAATCTCCTTAAACAGATGCTGCGTACATGTGATTTCAAAGATCAAGCATAGAAATAGTTTAATTTTAGTTTTAATTTCGTTTTATTTTCCTGAAAAAAGGACAGTCATTTAAACCGTATCCTTTATTTTTTTAATAATTTATTTTTAGAATTAGTTAGTAGTATTTAAACCCTTCTCATGCATTTAGAGAAGGGTCCAGAAATTTATCAAAAACTTGTCCTCAGAACATGCACTTTTGCACCCTCAGAGGAGGTTTTGGTGAATGAATGGACCAAGGTTTATTTGATATTTTCATTTGATATTTGCTACTGATGTTGCACTTCTGTACTCTTAGTAGATGTTGAATCAAGGAGAGATAAACCAATCATTGCTTGAAGCTCATGAGTAGGACTAGCTATAAATGGTACTTTTATCTCTTAACCATTTCTGCTTATGCGTTAAAGCGATATTCAGTTTTCAATTATTTATATGTTACAACATGAATGTCTGAGTTATCATTTGGCACATTTGTATGGTGATAAATATTTGTTTATGTTTAGTGTATGAATAGCTCATTTATGCGATAAGTTTTAACAGTTGTTTCGTCTAACTTCTTATACGAAGTAGCTCATTTTTATCGAATTCTTTTCTTATGATAGCTGAATGATCTTTATTACCAGTTATTGTATGAAATCTTTTTTTAGATCGCATAGAAGAAAGATTCACACCCCGGGTTAGCATAAATTTTGATGTTTTTCTGTTTATTAGAATACATAGCATAGCATTAGATTAGATAGAAGTATTCAAGTCCGAACAGAAACACCCTTATTTCACACACACACATACACTGAATTGGGAAACTGGTCCCAGATCCCCAGTCAGACCCGCTATACCAAACAGATAAGGAGCTGCCAACCAAGGTCCAGACCGGGTGGGTATCCCCCTTGTTGTCGACCCGATTTTCGGGGCCTTTAGAACATGCACTTTTGCACCCTCAGAGGAGTTTTGGTGAATGAATGGAACAGGGTTTATTTGATATTTGCATTTGATATCTGCTACTGATGTTGCACTTATGTACTTTTAGTAGATGTTGAATCAAGGAGAGATAAATCAATCATTGCTTGAAGCTCATGAGTAGGACTAGTTATAAATGGTACTTTATCTCTTAACCATTTCTGCTTATGCGTTAAAGCGATATTCAATTTCCAGTTATTTATATGTTACAACATGAATGTATGAGTTATCATTTGGCACTTTTGTACAGTGATAACTATTTGTTTATGTTTAGTGTATGAATAGCTCATTTATGCAATAAGTTTTAACAGTTGTTTCGTCTAACTTCTTATACGAAGTAGCTCATGTTTATCAAATTCTTTTCTTATGATAGTTGAATGATCTTTATTACCAGTTATTGTATGAAATCTTTTTAGATCGCATAGAAGAAAGATCACACCCCGGGTTAGCATAAATTTTGATGTTTCTCTGTTTATTAGAATACATAGCATAACGTTAGATTAGATAGGAGTATTCCAGTCTGAACAGAAACATCCTTCTTTCACACACACACATACACTGAATTGGGAAACTGGTTCCAGATCCCCAGTCGGACCCGCTATACCAAACGGATAAGGAGCTGCCAACCAAGGTCCGGACCGGGCGGGTATCCCCCTTGTTGTCGACCCGATTTTCGGGGCCTTCAACATATTTGGCGCTAGAGGGAGGGGCTGAAACATGTTGTCTTTTGGAATTTGTTTTCAATGTTAACATTTGAATTAGGATGTCCTCTCTTAAACTTCCAGTTTGGAGTTGCATCCATGTTCGTGCATCTTCCAACACTCAACCCAAAGTGGTAAGGCTACTATCTCAGGTAAAATTCGATGGTAAGAGAAATTCTTCTGCTTTTAATCATGCCTTTCAATTTATTCAAGGAGTTTTAAATTCTGAATTTCAAGGAATTAACGAAGGCATTTTATGCAGAATTTTTACTCTAACATTTGTAGCAGAAGCTAGAAAATGGTGTAGAACCTTGCGGTTGCCTCAATTCACAACTGGGATCAATTTGTCACGATTTTCATTTGCAAATTTGACTCCTATGATTATGATCAGGTATATGATGAAATTGAATATCTACGAAAAGAAGATGAGTCTGTTAGAGATTTTAATATTCAATTTCATCTGAATTGTCTGAAATTTAATATTGAAAATGATCCCATAAGTGAAGAATCATTAGATTGCGTTGATCATAATTATTCACTGCCTCCTGTTCCTGACTCGTATGAAATTAATCCAAGCTATGTGCAATTCCCTTTTGGCATAAATGAGAAATCCAATTCGGATTTGCAAACAAGTCAAGATGAAGAAATTTCACAAAAATTAGAACATATTTCGGATCGAACACCAACAGATAAAAGCGACGATTTTGGAAAAAAGGTCACCTTGGAATATGAAGGAAACTTTGAGGCAAATTCAGAAAATATGATCGCAAATCAGCAAACGCCAAGGTCAAAAAAAAAAAGTAATTTTCTTTCAGAAAACATGAGCACATCAAGGTATGATCTAAAAACTGAAATCTATTATGAAAATAATGCGCAAGAATTTTTAAGAAGAGATATTTCTTGCATTACTCCAGAATCACATTTCTCTCTTTATCCTCATATTTTTAATGATGATATTTCTTCCCCTCTCAATTTTAATGATATTTTAGAAAGTATAGAGACTGGTCTTAATGAATCATCATTAAGTGATTTTCAAGATAAAGAAATAATTGGAGAACATTCTCTTGCCATTTACAGACATGAAATCCCTATTTCTCGTGGTTTGAATATATTGGGTGAAACTGAAGAAAAACCTAGGGAATCTTATGAAGTCATTTATAATGATTATTTTGATATTGAAGATGTTGATTTATCTTGAGGAAATCAACAACAACTTCAAATAATATCTGAGAATGAGAATTATTTTAAATCAGAAATTATTTCAATCAATCCTCATTCTAAAGCAGCTAATCACCTACAAGATTTCATTACCCAAGAAAATATTCCAGTATATGATTCATATCATGACCAACCTTTCATGCCTGTTTATAATCATGGTCCCCTTTCTAAATCACAAGATGGAAGTCGAGGTCACTCGAACCCTATAATCATAGCCAATCCTTGTGAAAGAGAAATCATTACGAAACAATCCCAATTGTGTTGTAATTCTAGTTGTACAAATAATAATCTTATCTTATTTTTTCCTTCTTACCTATTTTGTACAAAAACAAATGTGTTTTCTAATTTCCAGGCCTTTGAATCCAAAAATTCATATCTTCAATCTGGTCTGTTATCCCTTTCATTGAGAATTTATCAGTCTTTAATAGAAATCCATCCAGATTTCTATGACCCAATAAGTATTCAATTGGAAAGAAAATTCCATAAGAGGAAAATTCTAAACAAAATTCTAACAATAATTGTACATTCTTGTTCTACGTTCAATTTTCTAAGATCAGTTAGAACTTCGTTGTTAGTATTAATATTTGAAATGTACATATATACAGGAACAAAAATGAGAAAATGGTTACACTGGAAATATGATTACACCTAGTTAGTTTCATGTATATTAATTAGGATAGGAGTAGAATTAGTTTAGTTAGTTTGTAGTTAAAAATAAATGAAGCAATTAGCCCTTTCCATATTTTACTTCTCATTAGAAAATTTGCAATTGTCCTAGAAAAAAAAAGAAGCCAATTCTCACATAATAAAACTAGTTGTGAATGGTTACATTAGGCATTTATGAAAAATATACCAACTCTCTTTTAAGAGTTTGATTTTTCCGCTTGTATAAATAGCAAATCTTTTGGAAAATTGATCTTTATTATTGAAAGATACAGTTAAAGACTCTAGCCTAGATACGACACTAGTCTCAACTTCATAAAAATTTGATAAAGATAAACCTTTAGTGAAGAAATTGTTTTATATCAGTGCAATGAAAGGTATCAATAACAAAATAAAGATTCTTTGTAGAATAGTTACTTCCAAAAAACTCTATCATTGTCGTCCAGAGCTATCTAAAGAAGACAATGACTTCCTCCCTGCTAAGGAAATCACAATTTTCAGAGGAACAATCCAAGGATACACTTTATCTCGAAGAATGAGAGGTCTCATCACGAGCCGGCTTATCATAATCATAGATATTATAACCTGCTGACTTTGCCAAATACTGCATATCATAACAGGGCAATGACTCAAGATTATTACAATCAAGAGGCAAGGGGTCTCATCACCAGCCAGCTTGTTCAGCAAATTTATAAATCAAGTGAATGACTGTGTCATAAATTGGCCACCAAACCAAGACATTGTTCTTTAAGAATAAAAAGAAAAAGCAATAAGTGCAGATATGGATTCTTCTTTGAGAATTGTAGATTTTTTCTAGTAGGATAAAGGATCATTGTTGGGTAAAAGGTAACCCTGTCGAGGCTATGAACACCTGCTGGCAACAGAGGCTCTACCTATGACAAATGAGTATATTTTAAAACTGGTTTACAGAGAAGACTTTGTTTTATCTTTACAAACCAAGTAATGACTGATGTAAATACAAGGACTAACTTGAGGCGGAAAATAATCAATGTTGAAAATAGCTGAAGCAAAATGTCATTGACAGGTTAGAGCATAATGTACTTTATCTTTCTATAATAAAGTTTAACTTTCTGAGAAATTTATGTTTTGGAAGTTTGGAAAATTCAACACAAACACAGAGATAATTGGTTCTTCCGAGTGAATCACCAATTGTTGTGGCCACCAACAACCCCCATCCTTCTTTTATTATAAAATAAGGGGGGACCCTTAGTTATTAAAATTCGAAGAATTTAAAGTAGCATTTAATTTTCTTTTTTCATAAATAAAGTTACCATCATAAGCTTAGAAGGCCACCTTGGAAACTTTTAGAATCTAAGTTTATGATAAGGTAAAAAATACCCAACCAAGGGAAATCACATCACAAGAAAATAGCGGGATGCCACCTCACAAACACAATCCCAATATTCACGAGGTAACGATAATGACCAAATATCGCATCGCATTCAGCATAACTACTTAAAACACTTCAAGAAATCTGCAGATTTGCGATGCCGCCGATCAGAACATCGCATCTCGCAAGAAACAGGTTAACAAAAAATTTTGTCATACATAATGATTCTGCGATATTGTGATATTGCGATACTGCGGTTCTGCGACTTTGCGATTTTGTGATTTCGCGATCTGTGATGTTGCGATAGCATGATTCTGCGATCTGCGATTTTGCGATATTGCGATCTGCGATGTTGTGGTTGCAAATTGAAAAATCGCTGCATCACAAATCTGTCAGGCCCATTATCCAAGAAAAGTAGTTTCCCTAAGCTAACACATGGTTATGCGCTTTAAATGCTAATAAAAAGAGTTAGTTGTCAGTTATTAATAGAATATGGGTGCATTCTCTTCAAAGAACATTTCACGTAAGGTGGTATATTTGGTATGTCTACTGCATTTAAAACTTTCCCATCACCCTTCCTTGTCATTCAATTTCACCTCACTTGTGAATTGCAGGCACAGAGAGCAGAGGACTATAAAACACAACGCGTAGGCCAAAATGGGAAAGAAAAGCAAAGCCCTGAGCTTCGAAGAAGAGAAAATGGCACCTTTGTACATAGACACGGCTTGCAATCGAGACACGGGAATAACAACGTGGGAAGGAATGTATAACATACTCGAAGAGGACAATCCCAGAGTAGTGGAGGTTGCAGTTGTTGCAGGCTCACAAAACTCTTCTGAAGCATCCCTCGCAGAGCTAGCTTGCTCATTCTTACATCAGATAGTAGCAAGACCAAGAATTCTCCCATACACGCACATGGTCAAATGGATATTTGATAACGCAGAAATAAAAAATAGACAGTTCAAGGTTCATGGTCAAGGAATCATTGGTTCATTCATTGCACAGGATTTAAAGCTCACGTATCATCTACCAGAACCACAGGCGATCTACAACAAACAGTTTGCAGAGAATTTCGCAAAAGAAAATTTGGACCTGGTAGAAACTACCAAAGATTGGTTTAGGAGAGATGAGCCGCTCAAGAAAGATAAACACGGTATGTACAGTACTTGTGCCCTTACCTCTTCATACTGCTTTGCTGCTGGCATGCTCTGTAGAATATTTGGAATGCCATATATTAACAAATTCTCATGGGAGTGGTTTCCATTATCGGATGCCACCACAAATGCCACTATTGTAGATTGGGCCAGAGTTTTATCTGATAACTTGGCCATAACCATTGGCAATTACCGGTCTAAAAGAGTTACGGCTCAGAGGATTTATCCTCCTTTTTACCTTTCTACGTATATAATGGACGCAATATGATATATTTCCAACTTTCCTGTTATGGGTTGGAAGTGGACGACACAAGACCCTCTACCCATTCATGTATATCATAAAGAGTTGTGGGACTCTCAGTTCGTCCCATATTTTTACCAAAGCTGTCATGGAGTTATGTTACCCTTGTATAGAATTTTGTATGATAAAGACCCTCTGAGATAGTCACCTGAAGCACAAGTGGACATCCTCATTGTCGCAAGATGGTTCGGGGAAGAAATGTTTACTTATGTCAGGGTTTTTGGAAGTTTGGTACCCCCTCATGTTTTGCCTGTATATATTCCTGATAAACTCTTAGCCCGAGAGATTGCCTACCAAACCTGTGGAGAAGGAGGCCTAACTAAAGAATTAAAAGACAAAAATAAGGCTATCTGGCCACAGTTCCCTATAGCCTATGGGGCCTTCTCGCTATTTGATGTAGGTCACGCCTTTGTAGAAGTAAAAAACATCATGTGCTTACAACTCTTCAAATTCACTGCATGGCCATTTGACCCTTATGAGGTCGCCCACAATTTTACAACAGAAGTCAAGATAAAAGTATTCTCCAGAGAAAAAGATTTATTTGATGATTTATTTCAGCAGAAAAACACATTGGAAGAAATTCTGCACACAGTCCAACAGCAGCTACCCCCAGAAGAATTTTAAAGATTCAAAACATACAGGGAAAGAAGGCTGGCCAGTATCCCTTTGGAAAAGCTATGCCTAAAACCCCCAAGAGAGCCGACTCCAAGTGTCAGCCTCAGTGGAAGTTCCAGTACCAACAGATCTAAGTCTAAATCTAAAAAAGAAGCATCTGAACACTCTAAAAGATCCGGAAATGAACTAAATAAGAACGAGGGGTCAACGAATGATACTGCCTAGTCAGAAGAACTTCTACATCAACAGATTATTGCCTCCCCACAAAGAAATCCTCCCCCTCTAATCATCCAAGCACCACCAGTCACAGTTGAACTAGATAAAGAATGGGAAACCTTCAATGACTTGACCAATCTTGAAGGACAGACAATGAAGACAATTGTCAGCGATGTACAGATAATAAAAGAAGTAGTCATAGGAATAGTCAGCGAAGCCTCAGATGTGGAGCATATTCCTATTTCTCCATCCTTTGAGCTTGTACTAAAAGTAGAGGAAATTCCTCCCCTAGATGTATTTTACAGCCCACAACATAAAGCAGTAGTAAGGAAGCAGAGAAAGAAAAGGAAGATGGAAAGCACTCTCTCTCAAAATACAGAACAATTGGATGTCTTATGGAAAGATCCCATAAGCAACCCCATGGAAAATCTCACCAAACTATCTCAGATCTTAGGAGCATACGCCTCCGCTACAATTGACAAAGCATTTGAAGTACAATAACTGCTAAAAGAAAGGGAGCAACAGATACAAGTATTACAACAACAATTGCAACAAGCCCATGTCAATAACGAAGCGCAGAAACAGCTTGAAAAGTTTTAACAGGACTTCCAGCAGATGCAGTTAAGCTACCAGAAAGGTTTGGACAAGAAAGGAAAACAATTACAGGATTTGAGAGAGATGCACAAGGACGACCCGAAGCTCAGAGAGTTCATCACAGAGTCCATTTCCCTGAATGAGAAATTACTACAGCAGCAAGAAGCGTTGGAACACAAGATATCACAGTGGAGACATTATTGCGAGATTAGTGATAAAATCACTAATCAAGTAATAGAATTGTGGAGTGACTACGATCTAATTGACAAACAAGTGACTGAGTATCTGGTATGGCAAGAGACAGGGGAGGGCAAAAGAGTAGGTGCACCAATGATTAATGAAAATCACACGGAAATGCTCTTTAACAAATGGGACGAGGAAATCAGGGGAGCAGAGCAAACAACAGAAGGAGCAGGGGAAAATTTGATCACAGAAACCATCCCGGGGTACTTACCAAATGCTCAACAGCTAGAAATAGATTGGAAACAGAGAGCTCAAGAAAAGGCTAAAGTAATCCAGAGGCTAAGTAAGTTAAACTGGGATTGTTACTAGACATATTTAGTAAAACCCCATAGCCAATGGATGATTGTGAAGTGCATTATAAATGCAACCGAAAAGATGGCGCCAGCTCTCATAGATTCTGTTTTCTCAGCCCAGTTGAAAGAGGAACTCAGCCACCCAAATCCCCTTAAACAGATGTTGTGTACATGTGATTTCAGAGATCAAGCATAGAAATAGTTTAATTTTAGTTTTAATTTCATTTTATTTTCCTAAAAAAGGACGGTCATTTAAACCGTATCCTTTATTTTTGTAATAATTTATTTTTAGAATTAGTTAGTAGTATTTAAACCCTTGTCATGCATTTAGAGAAGGGTCCAGAAATTTATCAAAAACTTGTCCTTAGAACATGCACTTTTGCACCCTCAGAGGAGGTTTTGGTGAATGAATGGAACAGGGTTTATTTGATATTTGCATTTGATATCTGCTACTGATTTTGCACTTCTGTACTCTTAGTGGATGTTAAATCAAGGAGAGATAAATCAATTGTCGCTTGAAGCTCATGAGTAGGACTAGTTATAAATGGTACTTTTATCTCTTAACCATTTCTGCTTATGCATTAAAGTGATATTCAATTTTTAGTTGTTTATATATTACAACATGGATGTCTGAGTTATCATTTGGCACTTTTGTATAGTGATAACTATTCATTTATGTTTAGTGTATGAATAACTCATTTATGTGATAAGTTTTCACAACTGTTTCTTCTAACTTCTTATACGAAGTAGTTCATCTTTATCGAATTCTTTTCTTATGATAGCTGAATGATATTTATTACCAGTTATTGATTGAAAGCTTTTTAGATCGCATAGAAGAAAGATCACACCCGGGGTTAGCATAAATTTCGATGCTTTTCTGTTTATTAGAATACAATAGCATAGCATTAGATTAGATAGAGGTATTCCATTTAGAACAGAAACACCCATCTTTCTCACACACACACTGAATTGGGAAACTGGTCCAATATCCCCAATCGGACCTGCTATACCAAACGAAAAAGGAGCTTCCAACCAAGGTCCGGCCCGGGCAGGTATCCCCCTTGTTGTTGACCCGATTTTTGGGGCCCTCAACATATTTGGCACTAGAAGGAGGGCCTGAACTATGAATGGCAAGTAAATCCTAATCAGAATACCATTCTAAGAGTAAATCACCCTCACCATCTCCCCCGACTTCTCCATTACACTTAAATCTAGAGTTAGAAGTCACAGAGCATCAACCGCTGCTACAAATCTTGACATTTCAGAACAATCTGTTATTGATCCTCCTGAAGTTGAATCTTTGATTCATAAACTTCAACGATTTTCCATTTCCACTAAAAGATTTGATAAATCTCAGGGTAGCATGACTTCGCAGTATAACCCTGCTCATCCCCTGACCAGACTAAAGATTGAAAATTTCGATGTTCAGCCAACCAAACTACCTCTTCCCAAAAGGAAAAGAGCAAGGAAGTCACCTAAAGGGTCTGGCAGTGAGACTCTTTCATCAACATCATCCATCTCAACCTCTCCACCGTGAAGTCAACCATCTACTCCTCCACCCCAGACCATTATCAATCCACCTAGTGGAATTCCTACAACTCCTCCTCAATCATCTGCAGTCATAATCACCTCATCTTATCAACCACAGGGATCATTTTCTGCAAATCCCCCTATTAGCAGTTCAACAATGGCCCAGTCTCCATGGAACAATCCTGGGGCAGTCTTAATGCCTGCACCCTTGAGTCAAATACCGGCCCATCCTGAGAAATGGCTGCCTAAGTTCAATCTCGAGGTTGGCATGCTAGCAGAAGAGCACATAAACAACTTTATGCTATCCATCAACCTCAACGGGTTTACTAATGAAGATGCTGTTGTTCGACTGTTTCCTTATACCCTACAAGGAACAGCGGGATCGTGGTATTTCTCATTACCCTCTGGATCTATTACTAGTTGGGACATCTTCCAAGACCAATTTCTAACCAAGTTTGGTGATGACAGGTCTACGGCAACGTTAATCAACAACCTATCCAACCTTAGGGCAAAATCTAGAGAACCGATCAAAGATGTCAACCTACATTTCAATAAAATTCTAAAAAAAATTCCTACTACTTCCCAGCCCAGTGAGGAAGTGCGATGTGAATGGTATATCATTGCATTACCATCAAACATAGAAATCTTCGTGGACAGGGCTAATAAAACAACCCTTTCCGAAAACATGAAAGAAGCCATAGCAGTAGAGAAATGTATAATAGCCTTAGAGAAGAAATCCATGATAGAAGAACAGAAGTCTAAGAAGGTCACCTTTAAAGAAGATTCCAAGAAGAAACAAGCAAAAGATCCATTCGATTTGGAGGGATTGCAAAAAGTTCTTAAGACCATGTCCAATGAAATGGTCGACATAAAAAAACAAGTAGCAGAAACTTCTTCAAAAAGGCCCTACAGAGCTTTTAAAAGAGGCCCATCAATGGATTCAAGGCCACCCAATGCTATAAAAAGTGTTGAATCCGAGGAAGAGGAAGAGGAAATTGCCACTGAAGGGAAAACCGATGATGAAGAAGTTGTAGAATTACAAGGAATGTGGGATTTCATCCTCCCACAAGAAGAAGATCAAGAAGTATTCCCAGTTAACACACGAAGTATAAATCAGCTTGATCCTCCCCAAACTACCCCAAAGCCAAAGAGTGCAAGCTCTGCAACAAAGGATAAAGTCGCAACAAAGAAAACGACATTTAAAGCGACTCAAACTAGCCCAGTCCAAATAGATTCATCTACTCCATCTAAAACATTGATCGTTTCGATGAAATGGAGTACAATATTATAGAAGATATGAAAAAGACTAGGGCCAACATCACTCTTTACGAATTGAGCAAGCTAAAGCATCAACAAAAGATAATGATGAAAGAATTACATGCTGTGCTAGTTGCACCTTTGCCTACCGCTGTAATTTCTCAAGCTTCTTAGAACATGGGAAGACCTCCAACTAATACAACTAACAAGATTGATCCAAATGACATCGCTTTAATTGGAGGTAGATCGAGATCTCATACTCCCCCTTTTCTCCTTACTTATGAAATTTTTAACAAAAATGTACGTAATTGTTTAATGGATTCAGGTGCTTCATCGAATATTTTACCGAAGTCCATATGCACCAAATTAAACGTTCAACCGCAAAAATCTGTTGTTCGCATAGTTCAGCTAGATCAATCTCAAGTCGAAGTCATCGGTGAGCTAAATCAAGTAACCATAAGGCTATCATCCAACCCGAAGGTATGTCAAGTTATTGACATCTTAGTCGCTGATATCCCTGAATTTTATGGCTTAATTCTTAGCAGGGATTGGTCAGAAAATCTGCATGGATACTTCGCAACTGACTAGTCGCACATGTGGCTACCTTACAATGGTAAGCCAAATAAAATAAAATTTGAACGAGAACTACATCAGAAGTACATAGTAACGGAATTAGAGGGGTAAAATGAACCAGTAGCATATAACAGTAGCATAATTGGTAATTACTCAGTGGATTCTTTTCTCGGCAATTTTAATGCTCATACGTCCCCTTATTTAGAACATTTCGTTTTGTCCCAAGTCGAAATTTTTTCTCAAATGGATAGTTCAAAATGTATTAATTTTTTAGATAAACCTATAAATAAATCTTTGTTTTGGAAATTATTTTTTGATGGTTCTAAATCTAACGAAGGAGCAGGAGCAGGATGTGTGCTAATTAGTCTAGAAGGAGACAAAATCATGTTAACATGCAGGCTCGAATTTGATTGTACCAACAATACAGCAGAATATGAGGCTTTAGTTAAAGGGCTATACAAAGCAATTGGGCTAGACATAAAGTACCTCCAAGTCTTCAGAGATTCTGAAATTGTAGTCAGACAGGTACGAAACACTATACATTGCTTGTCAGGTCATTGAAAACACTATCAATCTTTAGTTCAAGATCTGACAGAGCATTTTACAGCATTCAATATTTCATCAATTCCCAGACTCCAGAATGCAAGCGCTGACCTTTTAGCTAACGTAGCTTCTAAGCTCATTCCTTCAAAAGATTTTAGTCCAGATAGATTCTCAATAGAATTAATCTTTAGACCTTCTATTCCTGACAACATCACAAATTGGAGAATATTCAACGATGATCCTGATATTTTAAATTTCCTTACTTCTAAAGGATCCTACTCCAACCACATAATCGACGAAGATCAACATGATCGACAATGACAACAAGATAGCACTCACAATGCTATACCTAAATCAGTGGTCAAGTGAGAAGACCTGTACGATTTGAAAGATCAGTTTAAAAGGTCTACCAATTCGAAGCTCCAAAGTTCGACCTTGAATTACGAATTGGTAAACCTAGGAACCAATGCCAAACCCCAAAACATAGATCTAGGCCTTGGCCTAGCCCTCGAAGAAAAGCTAGTGTATATTTGTCTTTTGAGACAATACAAAAACGTTTTTGCTTGGAACTATGATGAACTCAAAACATACAACACTTCTATCATCCAACATACTATTTCGATGATCGATAACGAAAAACCTGTCCAACAAAAATTGAGAAAGATTCATCCCAACTTAGAAAATCAGATAAAAACCAAACTCAATAAGATGTTGAAAGCCAAGATAATCTTTCCCATCAGACATTCTAAATGGGTCTCCAATATGGTACCTGTTAGAAAGAAAAATAGAGATATTAGGATTTGTATTGACTTTTGCAATCTTAACAAAGCCTGTCAAAAAGACAATTTTCCTTTACCACCTATGGAACAGATATTGCAGGCAGTGGCAGGCTCAGAATTAATGTCTTTCTTGGATGGATTTTCAGGATACAATCAAGTTCTGGTACATCCTGATCATCAATTGAAGACCACATTCAGAACTAAATGGGGCACATATGCATAATCGAAAGATGCCATTTGGTTTGATTAATGCTGGCTGCCACATTCCAGAAGCAGCCATGGACATTGCATTTAAAGTTTAGTCAATAAATCTGTAGTAATTTATTTGGATGATAAACGTTCTTTGACTCCAAGAAACGAGGCACCACTCTCAAAGACTTGAAACAAATCTTCCAACGATGTTTAAGGTACGAAATTTCACTTAACCCAAAGAAATCTTTTTTCGCATTAAGTGAAGGGAAACTTCTAGGATTCATAGTGTCAAAATCTAGAATTCACATTGACTCTAACAGAACCAAAGAAATTTCTAAAATATCCCTACCTCATAACAAAAAAGCCATGCAATCTTTCCTTGGTCAAATCAATTTTGTAAAGAGATTTGTTCCAGATTTTTCACGAATCGTATCTCCTTTACAAACCATGATAAAAAATAACTCTAATTTTAAATGGGGCCAAGATGAACATGAAGCGTTCAACCTGATCAAACAGGCTATCATTAATGCTCCATCTTTAGTAACTCCAAATTTTTCAGAGCCTTTTATTTTATACACATTTGCCTCAGATAGGTCATATGTTGCGATACTCACTCAAACGAATCAAGAAAAGGCGGAAGCACCAATTGCTTTTTTCAGTTCAAATTTGCAGGGTGCTGAATTAAATTACTCAGATGTGGAGAAACAGGCTTATGCTTTTTTCAAAGTGATCAAATACTTCAGACCTTTTCTACTCAAAACCCATACCAAAATTATAGTATCGTTTCTAGCGGTAAGGAATCTTCTAGTACAAAAGGATGTGGGTGAGAAGAGGGCCAATTGGGTAACTGCCTTACAAGAATATGACATATAAATTAAACCAGCAAACATTGTAAGAGGTCAAGGCTTTTGCAAAATACTGGCTGGAGCGTCGCAAATTTCTGAAATTCCATCTATAGAGGTACAAGTGTGCGAGGTAAGCCTAAACGATGAAGAGTCATTATATGCTGATATCATTTATTATTAAGAATGGATATGCTCCTTCATACCTCGATTATACTAAGAAAAGAGCTCTAAGATTAAAAGCCAAACAATATCAGCTCATAAATGATATTATTTTTAGAATGAATTATGATTCTATTCTCCTTAGATGTCTTGAGAAATCTGAAGCTGATAAAGTTTTGCAGGAACTCCACGATGGGCCAGCAAGTGGACACTACGCTGGAGATACTACTGCACATAAAATCTTGCGCGCAGGATATTACTGGCCCACGTTATTCAAAGACTCGCATAGTTACGTGAGGAAATGTCAAGTCTGCCAAACTACTGCTGGGAGACAGAAGAAGCCATCCTTACCACTACAACCAGTTAACATCAACCAACCTTTCAGTCAGTGGGGATTGGACATAATAGGTGAGATCGTTCCTTACTCTTCCAAGCAGCATAGATATATCCTTACAACAACAAATTATTTTACTAAGTGGGTAGAAGCAGTTCCACTCAAGACGGCTAATGCTGAAAATATCATTGAGTTCATAGATCAATTTATAATCACCATGTTTGGATTACCCTCCGCTTTAATGTTCGATAATGCAACATACTTTTCTGGAAATGCAATAACTGAATTTGCACTTAAAAGAGGATTCAAACTTAAATATTTGGCCAATTATTATCCATAGGGCAATGGGTTAGCCGAGTCTACAAACAAAAACCTAATCAGGATTATCAAAAGAATAGTAGACCAAAATCATAAAAATTGGCATAAATCCTTAATATATGCTTTATGGGCAGACTGAATAATGAGAAAAGCTTCCATTGGCACTTCCCCCTTTAATTTAGTTTATGGGAGAGAAGTAGTTCTTCCGACTCATTTAGCAATTCCTTCTTTGTCTCTAGTTCAATACATTGATGAAGTACCAAATTACTCATTACACCTAAGACAGATGGAAATAATCAAATTAGAAGAACAGTGAGAACAAGCTAAGAAAACGCATGCTCATCATCAGGCACTACTAAAATCCTCTTTTGATTCAAGTATAATGACCAGAAAAGATTTTCAGGTGGGAGATTTAGTTTTAAAATGGGACAAGGCACACGAAGAAAAGGGGAAACATACAAAATTTTAAAGAATGTGGCTTGGTCCTTTTCAAATTGTAGAAGTCTTAGGTCCATCGACGTTTATGTTACATGATTTAGCAGGTAAAGAGACTCTTTGCCTATTAACGCACAAATTCTCAAGAAATATTTTCCATAGAAGATTATTCTTCTATTTTGTAGAGTAATTGTTTTTATTTTCATAATAAAACCAGTTGTGAATGGTTACATTAGGAATTTACGAATAAGATACCAATTCTCTTTCAGATTTTGATTTTTGGCTTGTATAAATAGCAAATCTTTTGGAAAATTGATCTTTATTATTGAAAGATATAGTTAAAGACTCTAACCTAGATATGATACTAGTTTCAACTTCATAAAGTTTGATGAAAACAACCTTTAGTGAAGAAATTGTTTTATATTAGTGCAATGAAAGGTATCAATAAAAAATTAAAGATTCTATGTAGAACCGTTATTTCCAAAAACTCTACTATTGTTGTCCAGAGCTACCTTAAGGAAACAATGACTTTCCTCCCTGCTAAGGAAATCACAACTTTCAGAGGAACAATCCAAGGATACACTTCATCTTGAAGAATGAGAGGTCTCATCACGAGCCGGCTTATCATAATCACAGATATTATAACTTGCTGACTTTGCCAAATACTGCATACCACAACAGGCAATGACTCAAGATTGTTACAATCAAAAGGCAAGGGGTCTCATCACGAGCCAGCTTGTTTAGCAAAGTTATAAATCGAGTAAATGAATGTGTCATAAATTGGCTATCAAACCAAGACATTGTTCTTTAAGAGTAAAAAGAAAATCAAAGCAATAAGTGTGGATGTGGATTCTTCTCTGAGAGTTGTAGGTTTCTTTAAATAGGATACAGGATCATTGTTGGGTAACAGGTAACCCTGTCGAAGCTATAAACACCTGCTAGCAGCAGAGGCTCTACCTACGACAAATGAGCATATTTAAAACTGGTTTACAGAGAAGACTTTGTTTTTTCTTTACAGACCAAATAATGACTGATGTAAATACAAAGACTAACTTGAGGGAGCAAATAATCAAAGTTGAAAATAGCTGAAACAAAATGTCATTGACAGGTTAAAGCATAATGTACTTTATCTTTCCATAATAAAGTTTAATTTTCTGAAATTTTTCTGTTTTGAAAGTTTAGAAAATTCAATAGAAACACAGAGATAACTGGTTCTTCCAAGTGAATCGCTAATTGTTGTGGCCACCAACAACCCCCCTCCTTATGAAGTGTTATTGCTAATACTAAATAAGTGGGGACCCTCAGTAAAAATCAAAAAAATCAGTTAGTGTTACATTTTCTTTTTTAGATGAAATTTACAACATCATGGACTTAGGAAAATACCTTGAAAAATCTAAAAAAACCTAAGTTTCATAATGAAGAAAATTAAATTCACTCCTTAAAGGATATCGTATCATGCAAAGAATGATAGGATACACCTTCTAATGAGTTAAAATAACAAAAAGCGAGATTGCAACACGAAACCTCATCGTATCGCATACATTGAAGAAACATTCACATTGAGAAACTTTAAAAAATCGTCGATATGCGATATCGCATATCGCACATCGCAAAAATCACATGAATTACACAAGGATTATAACGATCTGCGGTATTGCGATGCTGCGATATTACGATACTACGACACTACGATACCGCAAAGCTGTGATACTGCGACCTTGCGATAAAAAATAGCACGATGATATTGCGATACTGCGATCTGCGACATCACAAAGCAAAATCGCGGGACCCCTCCATCGCAGTTGGTTCTGACTCATTACTCGAGAAAACTTTTTCTGCCAAAAGTTGGTCATGTATTTTAATGCGAATTAATGAGTTATTTCCAGTTGTTAATAAAGTAGGGTGTTGTGTTTTTCGAAAAAATAGCTCGCGTAAGGTGGCATGTTTTGCATATCTTCGGCATTTAAAAGTTTTCCTGTCATTAGTATTTTATCATTACTTCCACCTCAATGTAAACTGCAGGAAAGAAGGACGAAGTGTTATACAAGGTACTATGCAGAAAACTACAAGGAAGGAAGGCAGCGCTCCAATGTACATTTCGGAAGGCACACTTAATCCACTCAAGGAAGAAAAAGAGCCGTGGAACTCTTCTGAGGCATCTATCACAGATTTCTCATATACACCTATGGTTGAATGGGTACTGAACAATGCTAATACTAGAAACAGACAGTTTAATTCTCAGGGTCAAGAGCTCACGGAAATACTATTTTTACAAATTTTGAGCTTTATACCGAATGAGAGAAAAAGGCGCAAGAGGCAAAAATCGCATCAGGGAAGCCCGGATCAAGAAACAGAGGCAGTTTCCGATGCGCGATTAGCGCTAAGCGCTAATCGCGCATCGCTAAGAAAAATTGTTCGAAAAGGAAGGTCCCTAGTTACTCAGTCACCTGTGAGCCCCGAAAATTGCAAGAAATCAGCGATAGAAGCAAACTGGAAACAGAAGACTAAAGGAAAAGCAGAAGCAGTCCAAAGGTTAACCAAGTTGAAATGGGATTTTTATCAGGCATACATGGTAATGATACATATTCATTGGATGATTCTCAAGTATATCATCAATTTTACTGAGAAGATAATGCCAATTCTTGCTGATTTTGTTTGCTTAACTCAACCAAAGACGGAAGATAGTCAGCCGACTCCACTCAGGAAAATAATGAATTCTTGCGACATTAACGAGTAGATTTAGAAATAGTTAGATAGTAGATTTAATTTTAGAATAGTTTTTCTTAGAAAGAGGACGGTCATTTAAACCAAATCCTCAATTTCTGTAAATAATTTATTTAGTTAGTAGTATTTAAACCCTTCTCATGCATTTAGAGAAGGGTCCAAAAATTTATCAAAAACTTGTCCTCAGAACATGCACTTTTGCACCCTCAAAGGAGGTTTTGGTGAATGAATGGAACA
>APFE031322039.1:113805-157434 GCA_000404065.3 Pinus taeda
ACAAGCCAAGACAAGAGAACACAAGATGTGGCGCTAGCCAGGGACAAACCCCAATGTGGGGAAACCCTTGATCAATTCTTCTTATATGTTCTTCAATAGTTCAGCAAAGAGAGAGAGAGATAGTACATGAGATCAGTTGAAGACACACTGCTTCAACTGATTTTCCAAGGTGACTCCTTCACCTATCATTGTGTTGCATTTCGTCATCATGCTGCACCTCACCGCGCTGCACCATGCTGCACCCATCATCACTATGCTGCATCTCATCACGCTTCATTAATCATGCCTTTACCCATCACTGTACTGCATTATATGCCATTGTTGCACCATGTTTCCATCCTGACCTATGTGTTGGTTTCACCTTGCTTGCTTGTTGTCCCTAGCGTGCTTGTTGTCCCTAGCATGCTTGTTGTTGCATGCTAGCTGTAACATTGCATGCTTAGTGTATTTGTTGCTAAGTACCATACAACTATCCCAATGTTAGTTAGTTGCCCCTTGCATGCTGCTCTCCTTCAGAAATAGATGCTCTGGCTGTTCCGGCAGTTCTGGCAGTTCTAGATCTTCCCGGCAGTTCCGGCGGTTCCCAGCAGTTCTAGCAGTTCCAGCTTTTTCGGCAGTTCCGACTTTTCCGACATTTACGACTTTTCCGCCTTTTCTAACAGTTCTGGCTTTTCTGGCATTTCCAACATTTCTTGACAGTTCCGACGTTTCTGGCAGATCCAGCAGTTCTGGCTTTTTGGGTTTTCTGGCAGTTCTGGCAGTTCCAGTAGTTCCGGCTTTTCCAGTTTTTCCGGTAGTTCTGGCAGCTCCGACTTTTCCAGCTTTTTGAGCAACGTAGAGCTTATTCTCCTATGACTGCATTTAGATCTAGGGCATGTTATCTAGGGCAGCGTATACCCTAGGGCACTCCCTCTAGCTCTCATCTTCATCAAACCCAAAATAGGATGAAGTGAGATCACAAAAGTGAGCGTGTGTGACAAATGACTTCTAGCCCTCTTCTATTTATACTAAAACGTAGAGGTTGAATAGACATGACTGTTGGGCTTCTGAGCCTACATAAGTTGCTGGCCGACTTGACAATTTGTCTATAATCAAAATAAATTCATATCTTCGTAAATACTTATCGAAATCGGATGATCTTTAGATCAACCCTACACCTCTCGATGAGAGGGATCCAAGAAAAATATCCGCTGCCATAAATAAGATGACCCACATGGAGTTTGGCCCTAGTTGCCAATTTTAACAGTTACGCTGTCAACACCCTCAATCAGTTCGTGGTGGAACTGAAGAGGGCGCACTAGGCAGCAGCCAAGCATGTTCTCAGATATATATAGGGAAAAGTCGATTGTGGACTCTTGTACACCAAGGAGTAAGGATATCAGATTGAGTGGATTTACTGATGCAGATTGAGCTGGAAGTTCAATGGATCGAAAAAGTACCTCTGGGTACTGTTTCAACATTGGATCAAGAATGACCTCTTGGTTCAGTAGGAAACAAAAATCCGTAGCTCTAAGCTCAGCTGAAGCAGAATATATGGCTGCAAGCACAGCTTCGTACGAAGCCATATGGCTTAGAAAACTGCTTGTGAACCTATTCAGAAGAAAGATGGAGGCGACCTAGATCATGTGGATAATCATAGTTGCATCAAGCTTTCTGAGAATCCAGTGTTTCACGATCGTTCAAAGCATATTGATATTCGGTGTCACTTTGTCAAACACTGTGTCCAACGAGGAGCTGCACAGTTGAGTTACACTCCTACAGGAGAACAGGTGGTAGACATCCTTACCAAGGCCCTTGGGAGAACCAAGTTTGATTATTTCAGGGAGAAGATGGGGATGATAAAGAATCCATTTCGGTAGCAAAAATGGCTATGATGTTGCAGTACAATAGCAGTTAGCAGTAGCACAATGCAACATGATGAGAAGGTGTTGCAATGCAGATGCAGTGTTGGGAAGAAGGTCCAGCAGCAACACGAATGCAGAGAGAGTTGCAGTGCAGATGTAGCAATGGCAGTGATAGAGCCATGGGCAGTAGTGCAGAGGACGTTGAGCGGGAAGGCCTAGCATCAACACAGGTACCGGTGCCATATAATCGAAGTGATGCTCAGTGTGGAGTATTATTAGAGAACAGTCCTCGCTAAGAGGGAGTGTTGATTTGGGGTAGCATCGGATGTGTTCTAGAAATGAAAATTGGAAAAATCCATCTGGATGAAAAGTTATTAAAATAATTAATATTTTTAATGAATTCCTAAGTCTAAACTTAGGAAAATAAAAATATTAATGGGTATTAATAAAGATAAGGATGAGAAGCTTCCAAAAGATAAGGATCAAGTCTATTTTAATCTTAATCGTTGATTAGGGACTTAATCTCGGTCGTTGATTCATCAACAGGAAAAGTATAAAAGGGGACTTGAGGGTCAATTGGAGACATATTGAGGGAGACCAATCAGTTCGATTTCTGGAGTGGGGTTAGCTGAGAAATTTGAACTAGAGGTCTGGAGCGCAGCAAGAGGTAGCGGGTACGGAACAGAGAGTCAGGAACAACACCCGAAAATCAACACAGAGCCTCTCAGGCAAATGCAGAGGCAGCAGAACTACGCAGTCACTGGAGGGCCTGCATGGGTGACGCAAAGAGGCCCAGTGCTCACATAGAGGGGCAGGAGCTGACGCAAAGGGTTTAGGAGCTGTGCAAAGCCTAGCAAGCCTGACGCTGAGACTGAGAGAAGTGCTGGAGAATTTTCCTCTGTTGGGTAAGCCAATTTGGCACCCAGTTGTACTGAAGAATTGCTTAATAATAAAATCCTCCTCTGTTGCATCGGTTTTCTCGCATAAGACAATTGCCAATGTTTGATTCTTGTGCATGTGTTTGTTTCTGTATTATGGTGTGATATCTGCAGCAGAATTTATTTTAATGTTTACTGAAGGCTTTTCGTAAATAACTTATTGGAAAATAAGTAGGTAAAAATAAATAAGTTGTTGCAGTGATAGAATTTTCACATATCATACCATTCTCTACTGACCCGAAGTTAGTCCCAATCAAAGGAGAGTGTGTCATACCACTCTCACTGACCTAGTCCCAATCAAAGGAGAGTGTGTCATACCACTCTCACTGACCCGAATTCAGTCCCAATCAAAGGAGAGTGTCATACCACTCTCACTGACCCGAAGTCAATTCCAATCAAAAGAGAGTGTCTCATACCACTCTTACTAACCTGAAACCAGTGCCAATTGATCCCAGATCAATATCAGTCATCCTAGCATAGGGAGTACAGTAGTACACAATGCGTCCATTAGTAGTACTATGGTCCCTATCCTCATTTCCCTACTCATTGACCAGATGAGAGGTACTTCCCATGAGTCCCAAACTGCATGGGTAGGATGTCCCAGCAAGAGAAGGATGAACCACTCATCCTGCCTACATGTCGTCAAGGGGTATCACAAGGGAAGGCTGAACCACTCACCCTGCACACAGCAAACCACTAGGGGAAGGCTGAACCACTAGGCTATGGTTGCTCATTGATCCAAGAAGTACCCCAAGCCCCCCGGAGCTCCCAGAGCTCAATGTCCATCTCATACAAGACCCTTATAAGAGGGTCTCTGAACGACTCCAAGTCGTTCTCAGAAGGCCAAGAACTTGACCTTCCCCAGGGGCTTTGTCAGAATATCAGCGACATGCTCATCAGTCCCAATGTGATGGAGCCTTATTGTTCCTCGTTGTACCATATCCCGGATAAAGTGGTACCTAATATCTATATGCTTGGAGCGATCATGAAACATGGGATTCTCTGATAATCGGATCCCACTCTGGTTGTCGCAGAGGATCACAGTGGTATCCAGCACATGTCCAAACAGCTCACTGAAGAGTTTCCTCAACCAAACAGCTTCATAGGAGGCCATACTAGCATCTATATATTCGGCCTCGGCGGTGCTCAAGGTAACCGATTTTTGCTTCCTGCTCATCCAGGATATTGAAGCAGAACCCAAAGAAGAACAACATCTAGAAGTACTCTTGCGATCCACCACGATCCACCACACTGTCATCCCAATCAGCATCAGAATAACCATGCAGCCTCACATCTCTAACAGTGTATCTTAGTCCAGGAGTGATTGTGCCGTGAAGATATCTCAGAAGATTCTTGGCACCAATCCAATGTATATGATGAGGCTCAACCATATATTGGCTCAATGTGTTAACTGCAAAACATATGTCCAAACCGGAGTTCACCAAGAACATCAGTGCTCCTATGAGTTGACTATACTTAGAAGCAATTTCCCAATTCAGGACCAGCAACACCACCACATAACTTCTTAAAGTTAAGTTCCATCGGAGTAGTCATAGGCTTGCAGTTCACCATCCCAATTCTTTCCAATATCTTCACAACATATTTTCCTTGAGAGAGGAAAATTTCACTTGGCTTTTGTCAGACCTCCAACCTTAGGAAATAGTGCATCGGTCCTAGGTCCTTCATCTCAAATTCAAAAGCCAACTCCCTCTTACATTTGTGAATGAGAGGGTCCGCACCTATCAGAAAGAGGTCGTCCACATAAAGTACAAGAATGAGAGGTTTATTATTTTTAACCTTAAAGTAAAGGTTTGGATCGACTTCACTTCTAGTGAATCCCAGCTTCATCAGATAGTTATCGATCCAGGATATCAAAGCGAAACCCAAAGAAGAACAACATCCAGAAGTACTCTTGCGATCCACCACACTGTCATCCCAATCAGCATCAGAATAACCATGCAGCCTCACATCTCTAACAATGTATCTTAGTCCATGAGTGATTGTGCCCTGAAGATATCTCAAAAGATTCTTGGCACCAATCCAATGTATATGATGAGGTTCAACCATATATTGGCTCAATGTGTTAACTGCAAAACATATGTCCAAACCAAAGTTCACCAAGAACATCAGTGCTCCTATGAGTTGACTATACTTAGAACAATTTCCCAATTCAGGACCAGCAACACCACCACATAACTTCTTAAAGTTAAGTTCCATCGGAGTAGTCACAGGCTTGCAATTCACCATCCCAAATCTTTCCAATATCTTCACAACATATTTTCCTTGAGAGAGGAAAATTTCACTTGGCTTTTGTCAAACCTCCAACCCTAGGAAATAGTGCATCGGTCCTAGGTCCTTCATCTCAAATTCAAAAGCCAACTCCCTCTTACATTTGTGAATGAGAGGGTCCGCACCTATCAAAAAGAGATCGTCCACATAAAGTACAAGAATGAGAGGTTTATTATTTTTAACCTTAAAGTAAAGGTTTGGATCGACTTCACTTCTAGTGAATCCCAGCTTCATCAAATAGTTATCGATCCTCTCATACCAAGCTCGAGGTGCTTGCTTCAATCCATAAAGAGCTTTCTTCAACCTGCATACATGAGATTCCTGATCATGAACCTCAAACCTCTCGGGTTGTTCCACAGACTTCCTCTTTGATTGAATCATGCAAGAAAGTAGTCTTGACATCCATCTGATGTAGGTTCCATCCTTGTGAGGCAGCAAGGGCTATGATCGAGCAGATGGTGTTGTATCGGGCAACAGGTGCAAATATCTCTTCGTAATCTACACCTTCATTTTGAGAGAAGCCTCAAGCAACAAAGCGAGCCTTGAACTTTTTTGCACTTCCATCAGCGCTGTGCTTGATTTTGTAGAGCCACTTAGAGGTGACAACCGATTTTCCCTGGGGTCTAGGGACCACATCCCAAACATCATTCTTCATAATTGACTCGTATTTTTCATTCATAGCATCCTTCCATACTTGATGCTTCATGGCTTTTTTGAATGATGAAGACTCATTTTGAATGATAGTGCTCATGGCCAATCAAATATCCTTGATACCTGTTCGGCTTCTTGCTTTCACGGGAAGTCCCCCTTGGTGCAATGTGTCTCTCGGCATCTTCAAGAGTCTCCCTAAGCCATGAGGGTCTCCTTTTGGAGGAGGAGGGCTCATGAGGAGGAGGATCAATAGGATCCATAGGTTCATCAACATCAGGCATCGTTTCGTTTTCTTTTGCACCCAGATTTCCGATGTCAACTCTTTGTCCTTCCTTAGAATAGGAAGGTTGTTGATCTTCCTGAGGGCCATATCTTCGTCGAAGGTGACATCATGACTTATCTCAACTTCCTTTTGACCAACCACATAAACTCTATATCCCTTAGAATTTTCACTATAGCCCACAAAGATTCCTTTCTTCCCAGATGCACCCAATTTGCTTCATTTCTCTTTCGGCGCATGAAAATATATGGGACTTCCAAAAATTCTAAGATGAGAGACATCAGGTTTCTTACCAGTAAACATTTCTTCGAGAGTCTTAGAAGTCCAATGCTTGATAAGGGCATCGGTTTTGAACATACACGATGGTATTTGCAGCTTCAGCCCATAGGAACTTTGAAAGGCCTTGATCATGAAGCATGGCACGAACTGCTTCTACAATAGCGCGATTATTCCTTTCAGCCACACCATTCTGCTCAAGAGTGTATGGCGTTGTAGTCTCCCTCTTAATGCCAGCTTCTCTGCAATAATATTGGAATTCATTGGATTCATACTTGGTCCCATTATCAGTCCTCAATATCTTGATTTTCTTCTTGGATTGGTTTTCGATCAAGGCTTTGAAGTGTCGGAACCAGGTGAACACTTCATCCTTCTTCTTTAAGAAATAGATCCAGGTCTTGCGAGAGTAATCATCCGTAAAGATGAGATAATATAAGTATCCTCCCAAAGGGTTTACATGCATCATACCAAATATGTCAGAGTGGATCAATTGCAATATATCTATGGTCTTGCTATTACTTGAGGGGAATGGTCCCCTTGTAAGTTTTCCTTCAGCACAGCCCAAACATACACCTTCATGCTCTACTTTGAACTCGGGCATACTTGTCACCATCTGTCTCACATCGGGTAGGGCCTTATAATGAAGATGGGCAAACCTCCGATGCCATAGTTCAAATTGTAGAGTTGTGTCGCAAGACATGGCTCCCAATGGAATTCCTCCAACTTCATACAAAGTGTCAACCCTGAACCCAAGAGTAAAAGCATCTTTAAATTTTCTTTTCCAAACACATACCTTTCCATCGATGAATGCCACCTTGAATCCTTTGTCCTCCATGGTTGAAATCGACACCAAGTTCTTCTTGAGATCAAGTACATATAGTACTTCTTGCAAATGAATAATGTTACCTTGATTCAATTGAAGGGTAACATTCCCTACTCCCTTCACGGGATAGGTGGCATCGTCTCCAAGGATGATCTCGAAGTTTGTCTCCTTTTCTATCAGATTAGAGAGGGCTTCCTTGTATCCGGTGAAGTGCCTTGAGGCACCACTATCAATCAACCAATTTCCCAAAGTGTCTGGAGTTCCTTAATTTCTTGGAGGGTCGACCATTTCTTTGATGTCCTGCATTCCTTTTTCCTTTGCCATTGGACCTGCCATTCCTTTGATTGTTGTTGTTGAAGTTACCCCTGGAGTGATTGTGATCATTATCATGCGATGTGTCCCTTCTATTTGGACACTCCCTTGCATAGTGGCCAAACTTATTGCAAACAAAGCACCTGCCCTTCCTTCCTCCCTTAGATCCAGGCTTTCCATGGAAATGACCTTTAGACCCTGCATTATTTGTCATTTTGGCATGAGCGGAGAATGCAGTGGAGTTGCTTGCTCCACCATTCTTGTTTCTTCTTGAATGCATCTCGACATCAATTCTTCAAACCCTGGAATTCGATTATTGTTGAGGACAGTGATTATAAATACATACCACTCAGGTGGGAGTCCTCCAAGGGTGGTGAGAGTAAGTTTCCTGTCAGGAATGACTTCTCCAATCGAGAGTAAATCATTCTTGATCTCAGTAATCCTCAAGAAATAGGATTGAATATCCTCGTCCTTAACCTTCTTAATATCCTCCAACTTAGTCTTGAGAAATAGAATTTGATTAGCATTACTAACCTTGAACATGTCGACCAACCTGTAGTAGATCTCCTTGGAGGTCTTCAATTCGGAGATGTAGGCCACCAGATGCTTGTCAATAGAATCCTTGATAATCTTCTTTGCTTTGACTTCAGCCCTATTGTACTTGGTTTTCGCAGCATCCGGTGCATTTGAAGGAGGTTTAGGGATTTTACCTTGCACATAGTCCATCACTTTTTTTTCTTCCAAGGTCAAATCAAGACATCTTCCATCCATGATAGTCATATTTATCATGGAGCTTGTCTTCAACCGGGAAGGAGGATGAGGAACCCATTGAACCTTTTGTCCTTGTCCAACAGTCTTTGGTGATTGCTCTTTCACTCTTGCTTGGGCTTTGTCTTCACCTCGGCTTCGATACCATGTTAATTTTAGGCAACACTGGTATGTTCTATGCTTTAGAGCAATTTTACTTCAATTTCTTTATTAGCCCAGTATCAATATTCAGATTAGCAATCACATCAACATGATAGTAAAATGTAGATACAACATAAACATAAACAGTAGAAGACAAGCCAAGGCAAGAGGACACAAGATGTGGCACCAGCCAGGGACAAACCCCAATGTGGGGAAACCCTCGATCAAAACTTCTTTTAGTCTTCAATAGTTCAGCAAAGAGAGATAGAACCATTTACAAATTTGATCATTTATAACAGCATCAAAAGAGTCCTACCCAGAAAAGTCAACACTGGTCAATAGGGCAGATTTGACCCTTAGCAAATCGGTCAACTTCAACATCCAAACAACAAGATAAAACAACCCTCAAAACAATCAAATTCAACCCAGTCAAAGTCTAGTCAAACAACCCACCTGCGATCATCCCTAGCTACAGTCAACGTTGGACAACACTTGGTCAAACTGTCCAAAAATTCGGTCTCTTGAAATTTCGGTCTCCTAAAATTTCGGCCTCCTAAAATTTCGCTCTCCTGAAATTTCGCTCTTCTGAAATTTCGGACGTGTGGAGAGAAAGAGGCCCAGAAATTCGTACCCAATCAATGAGAAGAGAGAGAGAGAGAGATATGTGAAGATGAGTGTGTCCAAATGAGGGGAAGTCACCTTCTATTTATATGCAATGTTGAGGATGAATAGACATGACTGTTAGACTTTTGAGCCTACATAAGTTTGCTGGCCGACCTTGACAATTTGACCATAATCAAAATAAATTCATAACTTCATTTGTACATGACAGAATCAGATGATCCTTAGATCAATCCTACACCTCTCAGAGAGGAATCCAAGAAAAAATATCAGATGTCATAAATAAGATGACCAATGTGGAGTCTGGCCCTAGTTGCCAATTTTAACACTTCTATAATTAGGGCTTGCCCAAAACATCTTCAGAAATCTTTGATCTTCTTGTCAAAAGGTGCGGATTAGGGAGGACTATTAGATTAGTCTTTAGATACTCTCTTGCATTGTATACTCTGACCTTGTCTCTGCAATTAGTGCTAGAATATATGCCCAGAAATCTGCTCTAGTTGCCTCCACAAATTTGGTTTAGAATTATAGTATTCCTTGAGAAGTGATGAAGCCAAACTGATCTTTTATCTACCCATTGTTCAAAGCCCTAGCTCTGATACCATGTTGATGAAATCTAGGGCATAATAGTTAGGGTTATTTAAATTTGTTTTTTCTTTAATCCATGACATTTTCTTGTGACATTGTTATTATCATTTAGTTATGTTTTATCATCAAGACAAATGCCAATAAGAAAACCTAGGCTACTAGCCAAGGAAAAAACCTCTCCTAGAGAGGAAAACCCAAAAACTCTCTTCTCATAGAATCTGTTCAATGAAGACTTCCAAGACCATGAGACCTTGACCCAAGACCAAACCTTTCAAGTGATGAGCCAACCAGAACCCCAAGCCAATTCTTTGCAAAATGATGATTGAGGAAACCCTAGTTCTTTCCACAGATCCGCAAATGTGAGCTACCCAAACATAGGTTTTCCTTCTTCGCTTGCCTCTTTTGAATTCGTTCTTCCTTCCTCAGAATTTGTTGGATCAAATCTCCTCTTCCCTTCGTATCGATCAGATAGATAATTCTTGATGCAATTTCTGTCTCAAATGAGGATAGTGAGGTTCCTTTTTATAGGCTTCTAAGGAGGTGAATTAGGCTTCTCTAGGTTGACTTGAAGTGATGGCCGACCCATCACTTGGAGGCTTCTAGACATGACGTTTTATATTAAGCATTTTTCTTTCTTGACACATGGGTCTTCCAAGGGCTAATACATCATAACCTTGACCTTTTGACTTGTCAACAAGACCCCTAGAGCACTCAATGGGTGCTTTGACCGAGGACCAACAACATTATGGGCAAGAAACCCATTTAAATAACATAATTTTTCTTTTTACAAATAAGTTTTATTTTTTTTTTCTTTTGACAATTACATCAAGTCATGACTCAAGTACAACTTATGAAGACCAATATTAGTTACATTTCAACACAGATTTCATATTTTTTAAATATAATTTTATCAAATTTGTTGTGACGAACTGTCTAATGGAATATCCACGGTAGTTTACAAATCAACTTTAATGCTAACACATTTTATAGACATCATTGCACCTCACAATCCCAATGACCTATCCAGGTTGCGAAGAAGAGGAAAGAATCCCCTAGTTAAATGGCAATTGTTAGCAAAGCCAAATGGAGGGAAAGGGATTGAAAAGAGTTAGCATCCATCACTCTCAATTAGCCTTGAGAGAAAAGAGTTTGTGGAGAATTTTTATAGGGGTTAGATTGTGCAGAACAATCATAGAGATCAAGCTAGGTTCATTGATTGCATCAAAACACCAAGAAGATTGTAAAGAACACATCAAATCAATGGAAAGCTTTTGTTTTAACTTTTCCTATTATTGGTCAACAGTTAGCTTGGAAGGTCAAAAATGGACCTCAACTTAGGATGGGAGTGGATGTTGCTTTGGAGCACGAAAGGTAGGACTAGCCAAGAGATATGATCATAGGTCTTCAGAAAAGACAGTTAAGTACTCTTTCTCAAGATCTGGAATTCGATGCACTGTGGTCTCAGGGATGGTTGTAGGCTCGAGCACAAGGACGTTGCACATAATTATGAAGGGTTTATAGTGACAAGGGTCAAGAAAGCACACATTAGAATAAGAGAGGATTTTGACTCTTTGGCTTGGCTCAATTTGGATATAAATAATTGTTTGATCCTAACCCACAAGATCTTGTATGGTGGTGGAAACAAATATGGAAGTTCATAGCTCCAAAGATCAATTTTTTGTGCTTTGTCTTTAAAAAATAATGTTCTGCCTTGGAAAAACATCCAGAATGGAGGTCAGCAGGTCTCTTTGTTGAGCTACTAAGGAAAGCATATCACACTTGCTAATTCATTGTTCTTATGCTCAATAGGAATGGAAGGAGGTTTGTTGAAAAATGTGTAACTAGGTTCGGTCTTCATAAGTATGAAATGTATTCTTGTAGATATAAAATGAGAAAGAAATTAATATTATTATTGAAGCATGGGTTTTATGCTCAAGTTCTTTTATTTTATAGGTCAAGCGCCCATTGAGTGTTTCTAGGGTTTGTCCTAGGTATAAGAGTCATTGTTATATATTGAAGACCCTATCGGCACATAGTAACTTGTAAAGAAAAAATTATTTTGTTTTTGAAGTATCAAAATACCTCCAAGATCAAGTCGGCCTACATGAAGAGCCACGTCCAACCTTGAAGAAGCCTATATATAAGAGGAATTTGTCCTCCATTTGAATCAATCACTCATCTCTTATGCGGAGAAGCTGAAGAAGAACAAGTCGAAGAAGGAAGTGCGAAGAAGAGGAAGTTGTAGTGTTTCTAGACCTATTCTATTCTTCCGGGAATATCGAAGTTAGGGTTTCTGCACTGGGATCTCTGGTGGTTCGATTTTGGAAGTGGAAGAGAAGGGAAGGCAAGCGAAGGTCTCTTAAGGCATCTTACTAGCCCTAGGACTCAAGTCAAGTCAAGCGAAGTCAAGAGGAAGGGTATTTAGAGGGAGATTGAAGTCTCCTCGAGAAGCAACAACCGCAGCTAGGGAGCAAAATTTCAGATCTACTGGGAGGTCGAAGAGATTGCAGCAGGAGGTCATGGTAGACTTGATCTTGGAGGGCATTTGTCTGAGTCTAGGTCATGGTATTCATCAATTGAAAGAATTGAAAGATAAAGAAGAGATTTTCAGGTTTTCCCATCAAGAGGAGGGGATTTGGCCCTGGCTTGCAACCTATATATTGTGTCATTGTTCTTACTATTTTGGTAGTTGTTTGATGTATTGGACATTGGAATAATAAAGATCAAAGCTAATAAATAAAAGGTAACACAAGGAGTTATCAAGTTAAGAGAATTAACATATCCATTGCCCTATTGAATTCTCAACATGGTATCAGAGCTTTAGATCTCTAAGGGCATCATGAAGATCTCCTCTACAATGAAGAAGTTCCTCAAGAAAATTGCAAGCCATCTCAAGAAAGGTATCAAGGAAGCATGGAGATTCTTATTCTCTTCAATGAAAGAGATGAAGGTCTCTTCTCAGCTCTCTGTAGTACATTCCAAGACGAAGACATTTGGGTAATTGATAGTGGTGCATCAAGGCACATGACTGGTGAATCCAACCAATTGAAGACCTTATCTAAAGGAAAATCTTCTTACTCTGTGGAACTTGGTGACAACAAAAGCTATCTGGTGAAGGGCATTGGATCAACTTCCATAAAACTCAAGGATGGAAGCAACATCCACCTCAACAACATTATATTTGTTCCAAATTTGCACAAAAATTTACTTTCTATTTCAAGTTTAGAAGATAAAGGAGATAGAGTAGCCCTTCATTGATGGAAAAGTAGTTGTTTGGGGAAAAGCATCAATCATAGATCAAGTTAAAGTTATTGGTATCCGAGAAGGCAAGCTATACAGATTAATATCTCCTGTAAACCAAGCCCTAGTTGACACTGAGATTAGTCCATGTGAACTTTGGCATCGAAGGTTTGGTTATCTACATTTCAAAATACTTCCAGCTTTAAACTCCATAGTAGATGGAATACCGAAATTGAAGGAGGACCATGAAGGTGTTTGCAAGGGATGTGCATTGGACAAAAATACCAAGAGACCATTTGGAAGCAGTGCTCCGCGGTCGAAAGAAATCTTAGATCTCATTCACTCTGATGTGTGTGGCCCTATGACTCCAAAATCACTTCGAGGTCATCTATACTATGTCACATTCATAAATGATCCTTCAAGAAAAAAACTAGGTTTACTTAATGAAAACCAAGGATGAAGTATTTACAAAATTTCAAGAATTCAAGGATGAAGTATTTACAAAATTTCAAGAATTCAAGGTTGAAGTAGAGAACCTTACAGAAAGAAGAAACAAGATATTGAGATATGATAATGGAGGAGAATATATATCTAGAGAGATTATAGCATTTTGTAAGGAGTCTAGGATTAAGAGGGAGTTGATAGTCCCATACAATGCCAAACAAGATGGAGTCGCAGAAAGACAGAACATATCCATTGAAGACAGTGTAAAAGCAATGTTACACGATCAAGATCTACCTAAGTTTCTATGGGGAGAGGCAACAAAGACAGGGGTCTACATTCAAAATCAATGTCCTCACAGATCTCTAGATAACAAGACTCTGGAAGAAGTGTTCACTGGGAAGAAGCCATCTGTATATCATCTTCGAATCTTTGAGTGTCTTATGTATATTCATATACCAAAGGACAAAAGAGAGAAGATGGGTCATTCCCATATGAATGGAATATTTGTTGGGTATTGTAACTCATCAAAGGCCTATAGAATCTATATGAAAGATGGACATCACATTGACGTTAGTCGTGATGTCATATTTGATAAGAGTATAGCAATCAAGAAGTCATAAGAACTTTCCATAGATTTTGATGATGAAGAACTTCCGATATTTGAAGAGGAAGTTGACAAGGAAGGAGAAGGATCACACCATGAGGAAGGAGGGCCAAGTGAACCTGTTCAACCCGTGGTCATTCTCGAAACAAGGAAAAGACCTAATTGGTTGAAATCCACAGTACTTGATGCAGAAGGTCATGGGGGAGCACAAGGATCATTTAGAGAAAGTAAGAGACCCAGGAAATATTCTAGGTATGTTGCGTACATGACAAAATTAATAGAAGCAGAACCATCCACCTTTGAAGATGTTGTAGAACATCGATAATCGAAGGATGCCATGAATGAAGAATATTAATCTATAATGAAGAATGGAGTCTGGGAGATTGTACCTAGGCTCGAAGATAAATCTGTAGTTACTTCCAAGTGGATCTATAAGATCAAGCATGCAACTGAAGGAAGTATAGATAAGTATAAAGCAAGATTTGTGGCTAGAGGGTTCTCTCAACTTGAAGGCATCCACTATGAAGAAACCATTTGCTCCAACAACAAGATATACAACGATTCAATCATTAGTCTCTCTGGCAACATCGATGGGATGGAACATCCACCAAATGGATGTCAAGACTGTGTTTCTGAATGGCACTATAGATGAAGAAGTCTACATAGAACCCCCCTTGGGATTCGACGTCAAAGATAGGAAGACATATGTTTGCAAATTGAAGAAAGTATTATATGGCCTCAAGCAAGCACCAAGGGCATGGTATGCTAGAATGGATGAATATCTACGGAGAATAGGCTTCACAAAAAGTCTTGTTGACTCGAACCTTTATATTAAGGTTGTAAACAATGAACTTGTAATTATTCTTTTGTATGTAAATGATCTTCTCTTGACAGGTGTAGAAGGTCGAATTGAAAAATGTAAGAAGCAACTGGCAGCAGAATTTGACATGAAGGATCTTGGGTTGATGCATTACTATTTGGGACTAGAAGTCTGGCAAAAACCAAATGAAATCTATTTGGGTCAAGGAAAGTATGTGATTAAGATTCTAAAGAAGTTCGACATGATGGATTGTAAACCTATGACCACTCCGATGATCACAAACTTGAAGAGACTAGGAGTTCTGAATCAAGCCCTGTGGATCCTTCCATGTATAATCAACTAGTTACCTCATTGATGTACTTGGTGAATGCTCGACCAAACATATGTTTTGCAATAAATGTACTCAGTCAATTCCACATGGAGCTGAAGCATGATCATTGGATAGCAACAAAGCATATTCTAAGATATCTGTGAGGAACCATCAACTACTATCTGAAATATGATAGAAGGCATGATGTCCAATTGATTGGTTACACAAATTTCGACTAGGGAGGCAGTGAACAGGATGGAAGAAGAACTAGAGGAGGATGTTTCAATTTAGAATCCTCCATGGTCTCATGGATAAGTAGAAAGAAAAACATCATTGCTTTGAGTAGTGTTGAGGCTGAATATGTTGTAGCATGTGAAGTAAGCAGAAAAGCAATCTGGTTAACGAAGTTGCCATCCGACTTGTTTGAAGGACCAATGAACCCTACAGTGATACTTTTTGATAACACCAGTTGTATTCGTTTGTCTGGGGATCCAGTGTTCCATGGAAAGACAAAGCACATCAACAACAAGTATCACTATATTCGAGAGCTAGCACAAAATGGTGTGTTGCAGCTACGATATATCTTCAATGATGAACAAGTAGCTGACATATTAACGAAATCATTTCCAAACAAGAAGCTTGTATGCTTAAGGGACAAGCTTGGTTTGGTTGATTTGTCCTCCCTAATTAAGAGGGAGAGATAGACACTACATTCTTGTCTTCACTTGGGAAGAAAGAATGGAGGATTGGGTAACCATTTGACATTCGATACTCTTTGACAATGTGGTAGGGCATTCAAGACAAGAGTAGTCGTGGACCAATATTCTTTGAGGATTAACTACCCAAGATAAGAATAGTCCAATGGGAGGTCATACTCTGTGAACACCCAGGTGGGGTATGTACCTTGGGAGACAATGATGATGGTGTCCAAATATATTATTGGTCTCGCCAGCATTGTGCTCTAATCTTGTGAAGAGATTCTGATCTTGTGGAGAGATAGAGTTGTTAGTCAAAGCCTTGCTATGTGAGAATGTTGGTTAATATGATGCTAGACAAATGGGTTACCAATCCGACTCTTCTTATGAGATCTCTTCAAATTGAGAACGACCATGTACCTCTTATGAATACCTCCCTAGTTAAGAGGGAGTGTTGAAAAATGCGTAACTAAGTTCGGTCTTCATAAGTATGAAATGTATTCTTGTAAATGGTAGGGTCCATCGATCCTTCAAACAAATCGGATAGCAGCTTCCTCAACCATAAATTATTATTATTATTGGAGCATGGGTTCCATGCTCAAGTTCTTTTATTTTATAGATCAAGCACCCATTGAGTGCTTCTAAGGTTTGTCCTAGGTATAAGAGTCATTATATATATTGAAGACCCTATGGCCACATTGTAACTTGTAGAGAAAAATTTATTGTCTTTAAAGTGTCAAAATACCTCCAAGATCAAGTCGGCCTAGTGAGTAGTCAAGTCGGCCTACATGAAGAGCCACGTCCAACCTTGAAGAAGCCTATATAAGAGCAACTCGTCCTCCATTTGAATCGCTCACTCATCTCTTATGCGAAGAAGCTGAAGAAGAAGAAGTCAAAGAAGAAAGTTGAAGAAATCGAAGTGTTTCTGGGCCTATTCTATTCTTCTGGGAAGATCAAAGTTAGGGTTTCTGCGCTGGGATCTCTAGTGGTTCAATTTTGGAAGCAGAAGAGAAGGGAAGGCAAGCGAAGGTCTCTTAGGGCATCTTACTAGTGCCCTAGGACTCAAGTCAAGGCAAGAGAAGTCAACAAGAAAGCTATTAGAGGGAGATTGAAGTCTCCTAGAGAAGCAGCAGCAGTTGCTGGGGAGCAGAATTTCGGATCTACTAGGAGGTCGAAGAGATTGCAGCAGGAGGCCGTGATAGACTTGATCTTGGAGGGTATTTGTCTAAGTCTAGGTCATGGTATTTGTCAATTGAAAGATCTGAAAGATAAAGAAGAGATTTTCGGGTTTTCCCCTCGAGAGGAGGCGTTTTGGCCCTGGCTTGCAGCCTATATACTATGTCATTGTTCTTACATTGGAATAATAAAGAACAAAGCTAATAAGTAAAAGGTAACACAAGCAATTATCAAGTTAAGAGAATTAACATATTCATTGCCCTATTGAATTCTCAACAAGGTTAAGGCCCTCACGGGTGGTATTCAAAAAATGGTTTGAAAAACAAGAATTAAAAGAGGTTAGAACACTTCCCTGCGTCCTCTATTGTTGGGTTCGGGTGCCTAGAAATCTACCATTTTCAAACAGAAATATGCTCCACCTCATGTCTAGGGTTGGTGCCTTAGTTTCAAGCTATAAAGAGATACTTGCTTAGAGAAAGTGATCAGGCCAGTTTTCTCAAGCTTTGAAGGTTGTTCTACATTTGGCTGAGAGCTCGAGGTTATCCACCTGATTTTCTTCAGGTGTGCTTCTCTCAAGTTACTTGGAATCAAAGGGATGCTTTAATGCATCAGGTTTGTGTGCGTGGACCAGTGCAGCATGCAGGTCTCAAGAGGGCCCCCTTGGTGTTGAAGTTAGATTTTTGCGAATCTACTAGAGCTTTGAACCTTGGGGGTACCCTAAACCCTAAACTGCATGGATTTTTCCAGCGTCACCCTTTGCTTCAGCATATTCCTAAGCCTTTGATTTGTTGGAGGAATCCACGTAAGTTGGGCACCTTCATCATGAGCAGCACTCTTCGGGACCCTCAGCCATAAGATTTTTTGACTTTTCGTTCGGCACGTCCTCAGACGTGGGTTTTTCCCACGGCCCCGAATAAGTCGGGGGGTTCGGGGGCAATGCCATTTGTCAGATCAGTCGGTTCCTTTCCTGACTTTCGAGCTCAATGGTTGAGTTTTCTCCGATTGTTAGGATTCCTTTGACCTTGTGCTTGACCGCGGTCTATTAAAAGGACATACTTTGTAAACATTATTTTTGTATCACTGATGAGACCCTAAAGGTCGAAACTAGTTTGATAATACAAAAATTTGTTCATCTTTCATTTTCTGTTGTCCTTTTTCTTCTCTTTTTTTCTGATTACTATCTTGCTATTGGTATCGCTAGCTTATTGCACTTTTTGAAACCCTAAACTGCATGGATTTTTCCAACGTCACCCTCTGCTTCAGCATATTCCTAAGCCTTTGATTTGTTGGAGGAATCCACGTAAGTTGGGCACCTTCATCATGAGCAGCACTCTTCGGGACCCTCAGCCATAAGATTTTTTGACTTTTCATTCGGCGCGTCCTCAGACGTGGGTTTTTCCCATGGCCCCGAATAAGTCGGGGGGGTTCGGGGGCAATGCCCCCGATCCAAAATCTAGCTGCCAATCTCCCACTGATTTTACTGAGGAAGTCCCGTACTTTCCGTTGTACTGTCAGTTTTTTCCAGATTCACGCCCCCACTGCAGAGGTCAGATTGTCGTTCCGACTGTTCCGCTTCAGATGCTTCGAATTATGCGCCCTACCAGAGTGCAGTTTCCGTTTTCCTGCCATTTGTCAGATAAGTCGGTTCCTTTCCCGACTTTCGAGCTCAACGGTTGAGTTTTCTCCGATTGTTAGGATTCCTTTGACCTTGTGCTTGAACGCGGTCTATTAAAAGGACATACTTTGTAAAGATTATTTTTGTATCACTGATGAGACCTTAAAGGTCGAAACTAGTTTGATAATACAAAAAATTTGTTCATCTTTCATTTTCTGTTGTCCTTTTTCTTCTCTTTTTTTCTGATTACTATCTTGCTATTGGTATCGCTAGCTTATTGCACTTTTTGAAACCCTATTCACAGTCCACGGCGTATGCTGCCTTTCGCAAGCTTTTTAATCAGTCTGTTCTGAACTCCCGCATTCCTGTCTCAATGCTGCCTGTTACACATTCACACCATTCCTCAGAATCAGAGCATGTCCGCCACGATCCTGCCCTCGAGCCTCTCCTCACTGCCACAGTCGCAGAAGAAGAAGGGACCTCGTGTCCAAATGCGAATCGTGAAGAAGACACTGCGTTTCTAGACTGGCAAACCGAAATGGCTTCCGATGAACTTTCTGCGTTGCCCAAATCTTGGGAAACTGCGACTCAGTGTGCTATTAAGGATTTCCAAAAAGCCACCGAAATCTTTCATCGCTCTCAAGCGCTCGTCGACAAACTTGTAGCTCTACAAGAAGACGACAAAGTTATTCAAAGTTTAATGGTGAAAGTCCCTGGTTTGGAATCCTCGGATCCCGAATCCACTCCAACTCTCAGAGCCGGACTGCAAGACATCACCATTAAATTCCGAAAGGAATGTCATGCCCATTATATTCAGCATGAACAAATGATCGTTGAACGAAACAAGTTGAAGCTGCCGCTCATCAAAGAATCGTTCGCCTTAAAGATCAAAGAGCTCGTTGAGCCGTATGCTAATGCTGAATTTACTAGTTTAGCTGGAGTTGTTTCTGGTACAGTTTTGGCCAATCGTTGGGCTAATCTTGCTGCTGCTTCGTTCAATCGGGAATTGGTTGAGCGTAAAGCTTCTCGTGAAGCTGCGCGTTCTGCTCGCACCGAAGCTCGGGAAGAAGCAAACAGACAAGCCGACGATATTCCGCGGGAAGAAGCCATCTCTGCCCTAGTGCAGAAAGAGGTTTCCAAATCTGAACAGCGTCTTTCCGCTGCCATTAAACCTCTGCAAGAACAGTTGGCACAGCTCATCAAGCTGCAAAAACCCGCGGCCAACATCACTGCACCTGGCGTCCCTACATCCGCTTGTAAGAATGCATCTGCTCAACAGACAAATCAGCAACCTACTCAACCAAAAAACGAGTCGGGTCATCGCAGAAACAAAAAAGGAAGACAGAACCCGAACCCGAATCAGAACACTTCATCTGCAGGTGGGCCGTCGGGTTCAAATCCAAACCAGCGTTCCCAGAACACTGGTTCAGATCTGGCGGCTGCCCCATCTGTGCCACAGCAACCAAATGCTCAGCCAAATCGTCGACGTCATCCAGGGCCTCGACCTCAGCAGCAGCCGCCTCCTCCTCATCCTCCACCGGGCAGAGGGAAAGCCCACATGTAAGAAAGCGACATTTGTACTGGTTGCCTGTGTTAGACCCATATGCTTACATATTTTGGGCAATATGACTGTCTCACAATTAGATCGTCGGATTAGTAATAACTCTATCCACAATCTCTCTAAGGTCCATTTGCCTTATTCGCAAATTAAATTTTTGGGTCTCGGGTACAAGTACATTCCTCGCCCACCTCCAATGTCCAAGGCAGATATTATGAAAGAATATAGTTCTTTTTCAAGATTATGCAGACTTAGAAGATATTTTAGACCTTCTAAAGATGAATCTTTTGATCCCTTTAGACTGTCTAACCCTATTTGGGAACCTCCTGTGCATGCACCTGAATTAGAACATGCTCTTTCTTCCGGTTTATGGACTTTACAGAACAGAATGGCCGAGACTGATTTTTCAAGCAAACCTCGTTTTTCTAGATCTCAGCTTGTTGCACTTCGAAGACTTCGCAGACTTCCTATTGTAATAAAGCCAGCTGATAAAAATCTAGGGTTGGTAGTGCTTGACAAAGATAAATATATTGTTGAAGGTGATCGCCAATTATCTGATCGCAATGTTTATTCTCCAGTTTCTTCAGTCCCTTGGACTGCCATGTATGCTTCTTTAAAACAGCTTCAAGCTCGTTTCAGACATTTCCTTTCTGCAGATCACTGGAAATTCATTCTGCAGGTTGACGGTCTTCACTCTCGAGCCTGTGTGCTTTACTTTATTTGGAAAGTACAGAAGAATCCCCCGGTTGGGAGACCCATCTGCTCTTATAATGGGTATATGCTTGAACCTCTGTCCAAATATCTGCATTTCAGGCTCCTGGACACTCTCTTGGCACAACCTAACCATCTTCCAGATTCTCTTTCATTGTTGCAAGCTATTGAATCAGAAAGGTTTTCGGCTGACTGTATCCTTGTAACTTTTGATGTGGAATCTCTGCATTCCAATTCAAGAAGAGCTTCTAGCCCTCAGGGACATGCTTCTTCATTGTACAGTTCATTCTTTCAGTCCGGAAGAAGTTGATTTTTTGGTTAGTGCTGCAGAACTCGTTCTTCGCTGGCACTTTTTGGAATTCAATGGCAGTTTCTACCGACAGATCAGAGGTACTGCAATGGGCAGTAACTTTGCAGTGGTGTATGCCTGTTTATTTCTCTGTCATTTAGAACAAGTTCAGCAAAGACTGCCCACTCCAGAATTATCTTTCTTCAAGCGCTTCATTAATGATGCTCTTCTAGTCTGGACGGGCTCAAGGGACAGATTGCAGGAGTTTTTCGATTGTTATCAGTCTATCTATCCTGATAACATTCGTATTACTTCTTGCATCTCAGATACAAGTGTTAACCTTCTTGATGTTGTACTTTTCAAAGGGCCCGATTTTGAGCTCTCTGGAAAGCTTTCTACCAGATGCTATCAGAAACCATTGAATGCTTACCAATACATTCCCTTCACTTCATGGCATCCTCGACATCAGAAGTCTGCGTTTGTCCTCAACGAGTTAAAGAGATACTTGCTTAAAGAAAGTGACCAGGCCGGTTTTCTCAAGCTTCGAAGGTTGTTCTACATTCGGCTGAGAGCCCGAGGTTATCCACCTAATTTTCTTCACGCGTGCTTCTCTCAAGTTACTTGGAATCGAAGGGATGCTTTAATGCATCAGGTTTGTGCGCGTGGATCAATGCAGCATGCAGGTCTCAAGAGGGCCCCCTTGGTGTTGAAGTTATATTTTTGCGAATCTACTAGAGCTTTGAACCTTGGGGGTACCCTAAACCCTAAACTGCATGGATTTTTCCAGCGTCACCCTCTGCTTCAGCATAGCCTTTGATTTGTTGGAGGAATCCACGTAAGTTGGGCACCTTCATCATGAGCAGCACTCTTCGGGACCCTCAGCCATAAGATTTTTTGACTTTTCGTTTGGCGCGTCCTCAAACGTGGGTTTTTCCCACGGCCCCGAATAAGTTGGGGGGTTCGGGGGCAATGCCCCCGATCCAAAATCCAGCTGTCAATCTCCCACTGATTTTACTGAGGAAGTCCCGTACTTTCCGCCGTATAGATAGTTTTTTCAGAGGTAGTAGTTCTCTCCAGATTCACGCCCCGACTGCAGAGGTCAGATTGTCGTTCCGATTGTTCCGCTTCAGATGCTTCGAATTCTGCGCCTTGCCAGAGTGCAGTTTCCGTTTTTCTGCCATTTGTTAGATCAGTCGGTTCCTTTCCCAACTTTCGAGCTCAACGGTTGAGTTTTCTCCGATTGTTAGGATTCCTTTGACCTTGTGCTTGAACGCGGTCTATTAAAAGGACATACTTTGTAAAGATTATTTTTGTATCACTGATGAGACCCTAAAGGTCGAAACTAGTTTGATAATACAAAAATTTGTTCATCTTTCATTTTCTGTTGTCCTTTTTCTTCTCTTTTTTTCTGATTACTATCTAGCTATCCCTTGTACCAATAACAAGATAGTAATCAGAAAAAAAGAGAAGAAAAAGGACAACAGAAAATGAAAGATGGCCAAATTTTTGTATTATCAAACTAGTTTCGACCTTTAGGGTCTCATCATTGATACAAAAATAATCTTTACAAAGTACGTCCTTTTAATAGACCGCGTTCAAGCACAAGGTCAAAGGAATCCTAACAATCGAAGAAAACTCAACTGTTGAGCTCGAAAGTCGGGAAAGGAACCGACTGATCTGACATATGGCAGAAAAACGGAAATTGCACTCTGGCAGGGCGCAGAATTCGAAGCATCTGAAGCGCAACAGTCGGAACGGCAATCTGACCTCTGCAGTCCAGGCGTGAATCTAGAGAGAACTGCTACCTCTGAAAAAACTGACTGTACGGCGGAAAGTACGGGACTTCCTCAGTAAAATCAGTGGGAGATTGACAGCTGGATTTTGGATCGAGAGCATTGCCCCCGAACCCCCCGACTTATTCGGGGCCGTGGGAAAAACCCACGTCTGAGGACGCGCCGAACGAAAATTCAAAAAATCTTATGGCTGAAGGTCTCGAAGAGTGCTGCTCATGATGAAGGTGCCCAACTTACGTGGATTCCTCCAACAAATCAAAGGCTTAGGAATATGCTGAAGCAGAGGGTGACGCTGGAAAAATCCATGCAGTTTAGGGTTTAGGGTACCCCCAAGGTTCAAAGCTCTAGTAGATTCGCAAAAATCTAACTTCAATACCAAGGGGGCCCTCTTGAGACCTGCATGCTGCACTGGTCCACGCGCACAAACCTGATGCATTAAAGCATCCCTTTGATTCCAAGTAACTTGAGAGAAGCACGCCTGAAGAAAATCAGGTGGATAACCTCGGGCTCTCAGCCGAATGTAGAACAACCTTCGAAGCTTGAGAAAACCGGCCTGATCACTTTCTCTAAGCAAGTATCTCTTTAACTCGTTGAGGACAAACGCAGACTTCTGATGTCGAGGATGCCATGAAGTGAAGGGAATGTATTGGTAAGCATTCAATGGTTTCTGATAGCATCTGGTAGAAAGCTTTCCAGAGAGCTCAAAATCGGGCCCTTTGAAAAGTACAACATCAAGAAGGTTAACACTTGTATCTGAGATGCAAGAAGTAATACGAATGTTATCAGGATAGATAGACTGATAACAATCGAAAAACTCCTGCAATTTGTCCCTTGAGCCCGTCCAGACTAGAAGAGCATCATCAATGAAGCGCTTGAAGAAAGATAATTCTGGAGTGGGCAGTCTTCGCTGAACTTCTTGTTCTAAATGACAGAGAAATAAACAGGCATACACCACTGCAAAGTTACTGCCCATTGCAGTACCTCTGATCTGTCGGTAGACACTGCCATTGAATTCCAAAAAGTGCCAACGAAGAACGAGTTCTGCAGCACTAACCAAAAAATCAACTTCTTCCGGACTGAAAGAATGAACTGTACAATGAAGAAGCATGTCCCTGAAGGCTAGAAGCCCTTCTTGAATTGGAATGCTAGGGTACAGAGATTCCACATCAAAAGTTACAAGGATACAGTCAGCCGAAAACCTTTCTGATTCAATAGCTTGCAACAATGAAAGAGAATCTGGAAGATGGTTAGGTTGTGCCAAGAGAGTGTCCAGGAGCCTGAAATGCAGATATTTGGACAGAGGTTCAAGCATATACCCATTATAAGAGCAGATGGGTCTCCCAACCGGGGGATTCTTCTGTACTTTCCAAATAAAGTAAAGCACACAAGCCCGAGAGTGAAGACTGTCAACCTGCAGAATGAATTTCCAGTGATCTGTAGAAAGCAAATGTCTGAAACGAGCTTGAAGCTATTTCCAGATAATTGGCGATCACCTTCAGTAATATATTTATCTCTGTCAAGCACTACCAACCCTAGATTTTTATCAGCTGGCTTTATTACAATAGGAAGTCTGCGAAGTCTTCGAAGTGCAACAAGCTGAGATCTAGAAAAATGAGGCTTGCTTGAAAAATCAGTCTCGACCATTCTGTTCTGTAAAGTCCATAAACCGAAAGAAAGAGCATGTTCTAATTCAGGTGCATGCACAGGAGGTTCCCAAATAGGGTTAGACAGTCTAAAGGGATCAAAAGATTCATCTTTAGAAAGTCTAAAATATCTTCTAAGTCTGCATAATCTTGAAAAAGAACTATATTCTTTCATAATATCTGGCCTGGACATTGGAGGTGGGCAAGGAATGTACTTGTACCCGAGACCCAAATATTTAATTTGCGAATAAGGCAAATGGACCTTAGAGAGATTGTGGATAGAGTTATTACTAATCCGACGATCTAACTATGAGACAGTCATATTTCCCAAAATATGTAACAAATAAGCATATGGGTCTAACACAGGCAACCAGTACAAATGTCGCTTTCTTACATGTGGGCTTTCCCTCTACCCGGTGGAGGAGGAGGAGGCGGCTGCTGCTGAGGTCGAGGTCCTGGTTGACGTCGACGATTTGGCTGAGCATTTGGTTGCTATGGCACAAATGGGGCAGCCGCCAGATCTGAACCAATGTTCCGGGAACGCTGGTTTGCATTTGAACCCGACGGCCCACCTGCAGATGAAGTGTTCTGATTCGGGTTCGGGTTCTGTCTTCCTCTTTTGTTTCTGCGACGACCCGGCTCGTTTTTTGGCTGAGTAGGCTGCTGATTTGTCTGTCGAGCAGGTGCATTCTTACGAGCGGATGCAGGGACGCCAGGTGCAGTGATGTTGGCCGCGGGTTTTTGCAGCTTGATGAGCTGTGCCAACCATTCTTGCAAAGGTTTAATGGCAGCGGAAAGACGATGTTCAGATTTGGAAACCTCTTTCTGCACTAGGGCAGAGATGGCTTCTTCCCGTGGAATATCGTCGGCTTGTCTGTTTGCTTCTTCCCGAGCTTCGGTGCGAGCAGAACGCGCAGCTTCACAAGAAGCTTTACGCTCAATCAATTCCGATTGGAATTGGTTGATTTGGCGATTGAACGAAGCAGCAGCAAGATTAGCCCAACGATTGGCCAACAATGTACCAGAAACAACTCCAGTTAACTAGTAAATTCAGCATTAGCATACGGCTCAGCGAGCTCTTTGATCTTTAAGGCGAACGATTCTTGGATGAGCGGCAGCTTCAACTTGTTTCGTTCAACGATCATTTGTTCATGCTGAATATAGTGGGCATGACATTCCTTTCGGAATTTAATGGTGATGTCTTGCAGTCCGGCTCTGAGAGTTGGAGTGGATTCGGGATCCGAGGATTCCAAACTAGGGACTTTCACCATTAAACTCTGAATAACTTTGTCGTCTTCTTGCAGAGCTACAAGTTTGTCGACGAGCGCCTGAGAGCGATGAAAGATTTCGGTGGCTTTCTGGAAATCCTTAATAGCACACTGAGTCGCAGTTTCCCAAGATTTGGGCAACGCGTGAAGTTCATCAGACGCCATTTCGGTTTGCCAGTCTAGAAACGCAGTGTCTTCTTCACGATTCGCATTTGGACCCGAGGTCCCTTCTTCTTCTGCGGCTGCGGCAACGAGGAGAGGCTCGAGGGCAGGATCGTGGCGGACATGCTCTGATTCTGAGGAATGGTGCGAACGTGTAACAGGCGGCATTGAGACAGGAATGCGGGAGTTCAGAACAGACTGATTAAAAATCTTGCGAAAAGCAGCGTACGCCGTGGACTGTGAATAGGGTTTCAAAAAGTGCAATAAGCTAGCGATACCAATAGCAAGATAGTAATCAGATAAAAAGAGATGAAAAAGGACAACAGAAAATGAAAGATGAACAAATTTTTGTATTATCAAACTAGTTTCGACCTTTAGGGTCTCATCAGTGATACAAAAATAATCTTTACAAAGTATGTCCTTTTAATAGACCGCGTTCAAGCACAAGGTCAAAGGAATCCTAACAATCGGAGAAAACTCAACCGTTGAGCTCGAAAGTCGGGAAAGGAACCGACTGATCTGACAAATGGCAGAAAAACGGAAACTGCACTCTAGCAGGGCGCAGAATTCGAAGCATCTGAAGCGGAACAGTCGGAACGGCAATCTGACCTCTGCAGTCGGGGCGTGAATCTGGAGAGAACTGCTACCTCTGAAAAAAACTGACTGTACGGCGGAAAGTACGGGACTTCCTCAGTAAAATCAGTGGGAGATTGACAGCTGGATTTTGGATCGGGGGCATTGCCCCCGAACCCCCCGACTTATTCGGGGCCGTGGGAAAAACCCACGTTTGAGGACGCGCCAAACGAAAAGTCAAAAAATCTTATGGCTGAGGGTCCCGAAGAGTGCTGCTCATGATGAAGGTGCCCAACTTACGTGGATTCCTCCAACAAATCAAAGGCTTAGGAATATGCTGAAGCAAAGGGTGACGTTGGAAAACTCCATGCAGTTTAGGGTTTAGGGTTTAGGGTTTAGGGTTTAGTGTTTAGGGGGCTTAGGGTTTAGGGTTTAGGGTTTCAAAAAGTGCAATAAGCTAGCGATACCAATAGCAAGATAGTATCAGAAAAAAAGAGAAGAAAAAGGACAACAGAAAATGAAAGATGAGCAAATTTTTGTATTATCAAACTAGTTTCGACCTTTAGGGTCTCATCAGTGATACAAAAATAATCTTTACAATGTATGTCCTTTTAATAGACCGCGTTCAAGCACAAGGTCAAAGGAATCCTAACAATCGGAGAAAACTCAACCGTTGAGCTCGAAAGTCGGGAAAGGAACCGACTGATCTGACAAATGGCAGAAAAACGAAAACTGCACTCTGGCAGGGCGCAGAATTTGAAGCATCTGAAGCGGAACAGTCGGAACAGCAATCTGACCTCTGCAGTCCAGGCGTGAATCTGGAGAGAACTGCTACCTCTGAAAAAACTGACTGTATGGCGGAAAGTACGGGACTTCCTCAGTAAAATCAGTGGGAGATTGACAGCTGGATTTCGGATCAGGGCATTGCCCCCGAACCCCCCGACTTATTCGGGGCCGTGGGAAAAACCCACGTTTGAGGATGCGCCGAACGAAAAGTCAAAAAATCTTATAGCTGAGGGTCCCGAAGAGTGCTGCTCATGATGAAGGTGCCCAACTTTCGTGGATTCCTCCAACAAATCAAAGGCTTAGGAATACGCTGAAGCAGAGGGTGACGATGGAAAAATCCATGCAGTTTAGGGTTTAGGGTACCCCCAAGGTTCAAAGCTTTAGTAGATTCGCAAAAATCTAACTTCAATACCAAGGGGGCCCTCTTGAGACCTGCACGCTGCACTGGTCCACGCGCACAAACCTGATGCATTAAAGCATCCCTTTGATTCCAAGTAACTTGAGAGAAGCACCCCTGAAGAAAATCAGGTGGATAACCTCGGGCTCTCAGCCGAATGTAGAACAACCTTCGAAGCTTGAGAAAACCGGCCTGATCACTTTCTCTAAGCAAGTATCTCTTTAACTCGTTAACTCTTCTATCCAGCAAGGTGGATAGAAGAATTGCAGATTGACAAGTCTGTTCTCTAGAGATTCTTTGATGGAGATTGCCAACGTAATTCTAACTTTAGTAATGTGGGATGTTAGTTGTATTTTTCAGATTCTCATTACCTAAAGTTCAAAACAAGGATTGCTCTGATATCTAACATTTATGCTGAATTAAAACAAGGATTGCTCTGATATCTAACATTTATGCTGAATTTCATTCTTTAAGGCTTTTATTAAAATGTGCAAAAGACCGGAATATTAAAAGTATGTAGATTTTTTATAATTCTTCATTGGTAATAAATTGGATGAATTGATCCGGTTATTTGCACAATAATCTAAGGTCAAATTATATCTAGGGTTGGTGCTTTAGTTTCAAACTATAAAGCTGCAGTAAGACTTAAACCAGCAAGGTCGATAGGAGAATTGCATATTGACAAGTCTGTTCCATGGAGTTTTCTTTGATGGAGATTGGCAACGTAATTCTAATTTTAGTAATGTCGCAGGTTTGTTGTATTTTTTCAAGCCTCATTTCCTAAAGTTCAAAGCAAGGAATGGTCTGATATCTAAAGATTAGTCTCTATTTTTTTTCGTGGGGATTTGCGCGCAAATTGTGAAGAAGACAGCACTGTCAGCCACACAAATGAAGGCCTCCATGAAAACCCTGATAACATCATTACACAAAATCTTAATGATGAGAATATCTGTCTGTCAAGGACTGATATATGTGATAGCTTCCCCATAGAAAAAAATGGAGATTGAGAAGAACTATATTGGACAAAAGAAATTGGTTTGCTGCCCAAGAAGAACAATATAACAGCAACAACAAGATACCCCTTCATCTGGAGTTCTGCTCAGAACAGAGCAGAGGCAGGTCATATGTTCTCTATTTTGATAAAACGCCAATTTTTTATGATGAAAGCTGTGATATTGTTGAGCCCAAATATGCAAAAATGAATGATAGGTGTGAGAGGTGTGATAATCCCAAAGTCGTGAAGGCTGAAATAGAGGTGCAAATCAATCTCCTGTGGAGGCACTTCTAGGCAGTTCTGATAAAAGAGAAGTATGTGAGAAGTGACAGAGATTATGTTTCCAGCACCAAGTCAGGCTTTAAAAGAATGTCACCCTACTCGGTAAGAAAGCTCAGTTTCTGAAAATAAAGAAGACTGTTTGATGGAGCAAGTATGTTGCTCAGATTGAGAACTGCCCAAAATCAGCATCACCAAGCCAACAATATCTGAAGGAATACAGCAATAGTCAACCGCCATACTATCATTCTACTGGTCTTGGACTAGTAGATTCCCAATCCACAGGAAAGTTGGAAGACTCTTTTAATTTGTTAAACACATGGACAGTCCGAAACAATGAGGTTTGCAACCTTTTGAACTCAAGCATCCTTCAGGCCCTTGTATCATTTCAAGGTCTTGTATTGAAGTCATAACCTTGTTTCACAAAAAATGAATATGAAGAAATGATTGTTAAAACTGAAGGGAAGAAGAACTCTCTGGCATATAATAAAATTTGTTCAATGCTATCCCATGAACCATGGGTAACTGCAAAAAGATTAGGTACAGGAGGCATCAACTCAGGAGACAGGCATAGTCCTTCCAAGCCATGTACTATGATAATTGCATACAAGGATGTGCAAGGGATATTGTGTTTCTGGTCAATGCAAAAAAGATAGCAGTTGTTATGGCAATAATTGGTGATATAACTCCTTTTTATATAGCTACACTCGTAACAATTCATGACCAAGATCGTAAAAAGCCTATGGGCTGGGATGAGGTTTCACCAACAGAAATTGAAGATTTGAAGCCTATGGAACATGGAAGACACCTGGGTGATGAACCTGAGGAACATGGAGGACAAAGATAATCCTGAAGCTATAATGCCAGATTGTTGGGGTGATGGAATGCATGATATATCTTTGGCAGAGAAGTCACTATACAATCATCGGGACTTAAATGTATCCCCTTTTAGTAGGATGCGCAGATACAGGGGGAGGGGGAACTACCCTCAGTAGATTGATGGTATTTCAATCAGTAAAGGGACAATGTTCATTGTGAAGATGAGATTCTAGGACACCTGGGTTATGAACCTGAGTACAAAGATAATCCTAAAGCTATAATGCCATATTGTTGGGGTGTTATGATATACCTTTGGCAGAGAAGTCATTATACAATCATCAGGACTTAAATGTATCCCTTTATAGTTTGATGTATTTCAATCAGTAAAGGGACAATGTTCATTGTGAAGATGAAAGTCTAGGTTCTCAAGTGCTCCCAAGAGGGACACTTGTCCCCATGCTGGAGCTAGATGCTACCCAGCTTCATGATGGGTAACATAGGGGGTAATTATCACAAGTGCTATTGAAAATATTCAACGATTCACTCAAATTCCATTTTCCCTATGGCAGTCAAGGTGCCACGTGATTATCATAAGAAGAACATGCATGACTATAAATTTTACATAAAGCTGAGATGCCCTGAAGGGGACAAAGATTTGAGACATGTTACATATCGCTGGGTACAGGACTGAGGATATGAAGCTACACACACAGATGAGAATATGTGCAGACTTTGGTTGTGTCTTTCAAATTGGCCCTGTATTCAAGGCAGAAGATTCATTTACGCACAACTATCTGTGTGAATATGCAATTTTGCAGGGAGGAAGAACATGCATGACTATAAATTTTACATAAAGCTGAGATGCCCTGAAGGGGACAAAGATTTGAGACATGTTACATATCGCTGGGTACAGGACTGAGGATATGAAGCTACACACACAGATGAGAATATGTGCAGACTTTGGTTGTGTCTTTCAAATTGGCCCTGTATTCAAGGCAGAAGATTCATTTACGCACAACTATCTGTGTGAATATGCAATTTTGCAGGGCTCGACCTAGAAATGGAAAGAAGAAAACATTATTTTGAGTTATCATACATTCTAGATAGTTATCTATTACCTTTGATGAATTGAATTAAGAAGCCGATAGAGTTAAAGGATATAGGCCAATGATTTCCCTCATCTCATGTCCTGGATATGTAGAGTACGAATTAGAAAGGTGAATGAAAGCAAGCCCTAGGATCTTCTTGCAAAACACATAAGACTTACAAATGAGATTCGTTGCCTCCCAAAGGGTGGATAAGCAGGAGAGACCTGACAGTGCTGGTCTGCACAAGAAATATCCTCATTTTCAGATGTCAAAATTTCAAAGAGAGGTCTGATCTGTTACAGGTCCGAACAGAACAGAGAAGTTTCTTCAGAGTTTGCAGGCAACATGTTTACCACCGACCTGTGACACTAAGCTGCAATAATAAGCCTAACGAACTAGACTTTTAAAGAGAATATAACAGGAGGTAATGCTATGTACACAGGTCTGGACACTGGCCTTAACTAGAGCCAACCTGTATGAAGTTAAATTTGTGACGTAAATACATTGACTAGGCAGATCTGTCATGGCTATTTTGAATTGAAGAAGGATGTTGAGCCAACCATAACCTTGGCTAAAATGATAGTGTGAATTTGTAAGGTGCATATGGAATGAAGGAAATGAAGAAAGAGGTTGGGTTCTGTTTGCATGAGTGGGGAGCTCTTGCACCTTTAAGGGTTACATTTTGTATCTCGAAGGTCACTCGCCTACACATGAAAAAGGTTCAAAAGTGTCAGTTCCATATTTAATGGAGAAAACAGCCCTATTGAAAGGACGGTTGCCTATTTGAGGATTCCCTATTTATCATCGTGGGGTGGCTTGTATTAGAAGATTGGAGTCCACTTTGCAAAGGATGGGCTCACATGACATATGCCATAATGCACCCCTTGGGGCCTATTGGAGGCCCACTAGAGTACTAAGTACGTTAGCTTTCCAACGTCAGAGAAGAAGTTATATCCCTAAGGGGCTTGTTTACCACCGACCTGTGACACTAAGCTGCCATAATATGCCTAACGAACAGGAGGTAATGCTATGTACTTCATTTGTACACAGGTCTGGACACTGGCCTTAACTAAAGCCAACCTGTATGAAGTTAAATTTGTGACGTAAATACATTGACTAGGCCAATCTGTCATGGCTGTTTTGAATTGAAGAAGGATGTTGAGCCAACCATAACCTTGGCTACAATGATAGTGTGAATTTGTAAGGCGCATATGGAATGAAGGAAATGAAGAAAGAGGCTGGGTTCTATTTGCAGGAGTGGGGAGCTCTTGCACCTTTAAGGGTTATATTTTGTATCTCGAAGGTCACTCACTCACACATGAGAAAGGTTCAAAAGTGTCAGTTCCATATTTAATGGAGAAAACAGCCCACACATGAAAAAGGTTCAAAAGTGTCAGCTCCATATTTAATGGAGAAAACAGCCCTATTGAAAGGACTGTCCCCTATTTGAGGGTTCCATACTTATCATCGTGGGGTGGCTTGTATTAGAAGATTGGAGAGTCCACTTTGCAAAGGATGGGCTCACATGACATATGCCACGATGCACCCCTTGGGGCCTATTGGAGACCACTATAGCACTAAGTTAGCTTTCCAACGTCAGAGAAGAAGTTATATCCCTAAGGGGCTTGTGCTCCCATTTGAGGGTTACATAAACAGATTTGAAGACTTCTTGGAAACTGTACTGTTGAAGGGCCTTTGGAGGTTGGATGCCATCTCAACAAGCTACTTTTACCTTTCCTTTTGGAAGAAGGGTCATGTTTGAGGAACCATGCCCCTTGATTCTTTGTACATGTGGCATGAAAAGCCCACATCTTGTGTATTTTGGACTAAATTTTTTTTTGTGAGCTTGATAGGACTATATCTTCAGCGTGTCCAACTTCTCACCTTGATCGGGGGATAGCACAAGATTTGAACCCAAGACTTCCGGTTCTGTGAGACTTCATTTCCACGGCCATTGCCAATTGAGCTATCCCAAGTGGACTATTTTGGACTAATTTAATACTGAAGAAAGACTATTAATTTACTATTTTGGACAAACTGTAAAGAATTTTCAGAAAAGTTGTGTAAAGGATTTTTAATCCGTCCGACGTTTCAGGTGGACATTCAAACCCATCATCAAGGACCATAAAGCATAACGATATCAAACGAGAGCTACAGGGCCTTTAATAGAGAAGAATATAAGGTAGTTGTTAAGAAATTAATATTGAATTAATAAAGCTAGTTGTTAAAGAATTAAATTAATTTAATTAGGTCAAGTCAAAGGTTAGTCAAGTCAAAATTGTTGAATAAGTAATGGAGAAAAAATATATATTAAATAAATCAAATCAGGGCCAAAGATAAGTTTGGCCCCATGCTTATTCATGAGTTTACCAAATTCCTTGCTCATGCAGAAAGTCTTACCACTGGTCAGACAGGCCATCCTTTCAAAGTCTGGCTTAAAGAACACAATAGTCGATACCAAACATATCCAGCTATCAAAGTCTGCTATTGTTGAGCAGCAATCTTTTAATTCTAAACACCTCATTTGTCCCTTTTTATACTCTTGAATCATTGGGGAATCTCTTGAGATCAAGAAGCACCCTAACAACTTCAATAAAGAAAATGACTACAAGCTAAGTCAATCTTGGAAGCTTGTTATCCACCAACTTTCTCAATAATTTGTTTTTCCTCTTCTCCCCCTAATTTATTTCTTCCTAATCAATTCAGTTGGATCCTAAAATTTTTGATCTCTTATTTATCCATTTGAAACTCAAAATATTTTCTTAATACGTTACCTTCTCCCTTTTTATCTCATATATATTGTTGATTTAGATTCTCATCTCTTATAGCTTAATTTAATTATTTCTATATTAATTTTTGGGTTTTGCCCTCATTTTATTGAATAATCCTTATATATATTTTTCTACGTTACTTATTCAACGATTTTGACTAAACTAACTTTTGACTTGACCTAATTAAATTAATTTATTTTTTTGACAGCTAGTTTTATTAATTTAATATTATTTTCTTAACAGCTATCTTGTATTCTTCTCTATTAAAAGCTGTTCAACTCTCATTTGGTATTATTATGCTTTTTGGTGCCTGATAATGGGTGAGTGTCAGATTAAAAATCCTTTACACAATTTTTCCAAAAATTCTTTACAACATGAACAATTGTGATAACCTGCACAGAATACATCTAAGAGCCGCTTTAGCATTCCCACTTTTTAGAGACATCATTGCATCTGACAATCCAAATCACCTACTCAGGTCGCAAAGAATCCCCTAGTTAAATGGCAATTGTTAGCAAAGCCAAAGGAGGAGGGAATTAGGGGATGGAAAAGCATTCACCACTTTCAACTAGCCATGAGAGCAAAGAGTTCGTGGAGAAATTTTACAGGGAACGGATTATGGAAAACAATCGTAGAGATCAAGCTAGGTTTCTTCATTGATTGGATCAGAAATCCAAGAAGATTGTAAACAACAGATCAAATCAATGGTCAGCTCTTGTTTTAGCTTTTCCTATTACTGGTAAACACTTAGCTTGGAAGGTCAAAAGTGGATTTCAAGCTGGCAGCGGATGTTATTTTGGTCGTGAAAGGTAGGACTGGGCAGAAGATATGATCAAGTGGTCGTCAAAAAAGAGGACTAGGTATTCTATCTCAAGTTGAGGATGGTTGTAGGCTCAAGCACTGGGACATCAAGCAAAATTACGAAGTGTTCATATTGACAGGGTCAAGAAAGCACACATTAGAATAAGAGTGGATTTTGGCTTTTTGGCTTGGCTCAATTTGGTTATAAATAATTGTTTTTTTCCTGACCCACAGGGTCTTGTATAGTGGTGGAAACAAATCTGGAAGTTGACAACTCCAAAGAATATCAAAATTTTCATGATTGTTTTTGTTATTTAAGGTTCTGCCTTCGGAGAACATTCAGAATGGGGTCAGCCAGATCCAAGTATCTATCTTCTTTGTGGGGCTGCCAAGGAAAACATATCACACTTGCTAATTCACTATTCTTATGCTCAATAGGTATGGAAGGAGATTGAGGACCTCACAGGTGATAAAAATGGCTAAAGCAACACACAATTACAGAAACACAATTATATTATGCACAATTGGTGCATGTGTAAACGCACTCACACACACAGATTACATTCAGATCACTCTATTAAATATTTAAGGAGTTGGTTTGTGATGGTTGAGAAATTCTCTCAACCTCTCTATCTAAATTAGGAATAAGTTGAATCTCAGAAACTCTATTTAATAGAGTGATCTGAATGTAATCTGTGTGTGTGTGTTTACACATGCACCAATTGTGCATAATATAATTGTGTGTTGCTTTAGCCATTTTTATCATGGTATCGGAGCATTAACTCCAACAACAGGTAGTATTCAAAAAGTTTGGATCAGCGCTACTATTGATTAATGTTTTAGAAAAATGGTTTGATAAGCAAGAATTAAAAGAGGTTAGAGCACTGCCATGTGTCCTCTGTTGTTGGGTTTGGCGGGGCTAGAAATTCTACCATTTCCAAACAGAAATGCGCTCCACCTTTTCAAATCATATATAGAGTTGGTGCTTTAGTTTCAAGCTATAAAAAGCTGCAATAATTCTTAATCCAGCAAGGTCGATAGGAGAATTGCAGATTGACAAGTCTGTTCCGTGGAGTTTCTTTGATGGAGATTGGCAACATAATTCTAACTTTAGTAATGTGGGAGGTTTGTTGAATTTTTCAGATAAGTTCATAAATTTCAAAGCAAGGAGTGGTCTGATATCTGAATCGAGACAGTTATATGTATATCTTCGGTACCATACCACTAAACAATTGGGCTGAAATGCTATGTTCTGGCTGGTCTGCACATAGTTAGTATGGGACAAGTCTTTATAATGTTTTGTTTCTTTTTGTTTATATGTTTAAGCTATATATGCTTACTGCTGAGCCTATGCTTTTGAAAGGTTTTGAATTGATCCTTTTTCAAAATAGTTATAGTTATATGTATATCTTTAGTACTATACCACTAAATAATTGGGCTGAAATGCTATGTTGGCTGGTCCTGGCCATAGGCAGATCAATTTTTGCAAGTTATTCGACATTTTTTTTTGGCATTTGAAGCACATAATTTCATTTACACTTGCGGTTTTCTCATGGAAAAAGAAAGCAAGAACAGAGAGGTTTTTTAATTAAATAATAATTGAGAAACAATGTACTCATTTGCAACATATTTTTGAATTAAATAATGACCTTGAGGTGGAGCCAAAGTTGAGAACAATCAACAATTCCTCCCTTTGACAATTATATGAGACAAGCCAAAAAAATAGGTGGCAGTAGCTCAAGAAACATGAAATGGGGATAAGTGAATCCTCTAAATCCATGACCAGTATAAACAATTGGTAAAGGTAAACAAAAACCAGATAATCCTTCCATGGAAAGTGCTGAAAAGGTGTTACAATTATATGGATGGTGCAGAGAATGAAAAAGTTAGCAATACTTGATAGAGATACCCTCTTGACATATCTCGTGAAATGAAAAAGACAAAGCCTAACCATGACCCACTTAAGATTTCTCAAATTTTGTGAGAGGTTCAATTGATTTTAATTTCTTCTCCTAACCTGACTTTGAGCCCCTGCATGTCCATACTGTTAGCTCATAATGTATTGAAGAGATACCCTCTTCACCTAACTCGTGAAATGAAAAAGACAAAGCCACCATGACCCACTTAAGATTTCTCAAATTTTGTGAGAGGTTCAATTGATTTTAATTTCTTCTCCTAACCTGACATTGAGCCCCTGCATGTCCATACCCTTAGCTCATAATGTATTGAATGATTGTTGACATTGAGCCCCTGCATGTCCATACCCTTAGCTCATAATGTCTTGAATGATTGTTGACATGGATGATGGCCTGTACCCTATATAACTTGGACCCTAAGCTTAAGGTCACCTAATGCAAGGTCTTAAAAATCTACCCCACAAGCACCCCAACTCTCTAAAAATAAAATCTAAAATTATTAACTTGGACCCTAAGCCTAAGGCCACCTAATGCAATGTCTTAAAAATCTACCTCACAAGCACCCCAATTTCTCTCAAAATAATATCTAAAATTATTAATGCTCAACAATTAGTCATCCAAATTTCAATAAGAAGAATGATTAGAGTTCCCATGGAAATCAACACGGGATAAAACAATTGAGATAAAGCTCAAGACAGAACAAGTGTTTTATAAAACAACATCTTGCACGCTCCCCAAGATCCCCAAGATATGTGTAGTGAAATATTTTACATTAATTACATTTTTATCCATTTAGATAAATCTGGAGCCGAAATTGTGAAAAAAATATCCCAAAACAAACAAATAAAGAAATTAGCGTAAAACCCTAACGAGGATAAGCTCAAGACAGAACAAGTGTTTCATAAAACAACATATTGCACGCCCAAGATCCCCAAGATATGTGTAGTGAAATATTTTGACATTAATTACATTTTTATCTAATTATAAGAATAACATTTGGATAAATCTGGAACTAAAATTGTGAAAGAAATATCCCAAAACAAACAAATAAATAGATTAGCGTAGAACCCTACAAGGATACGATTAAAATGGACCATGAAGTCTTTAGCCCACTTATTGGTCTCTAAAATTACGAAGTTGTTAACTTATCTTATAATCAAAAGATATCATCGCCCTTCTGAAACCCTGTGTTGCCCAATTTCTATTTTATCCTATCAGCACATTTTAGTTAGAGTACTTCATATTTGTAATTGGGTTTTCCATCTTTAAGGCATTATTTCAGATTCATTTGGATACAATATGTTTGAAACTTGGTTTTGCTTCATTTAGACATTACTTCAAATGCATCCAGTTATAGCATTTGGAGTTTCAATGAAAAAGCAATTATAGTTCATCCATTAAGTTCATGTAGACCAAACTGTTAACTAAAAATTGGTCTTAAATGCAGCCTTTAACTTCATCCCTTTTATTTCTCTCTCTTTATAGGGAAATATAAGGGCGAAGTAATTTAGGTTTCAATTTATGAGCTTATTCTCTCTACATTCCCACTTCAACTCAATTGGACTTTTGGACTTTCAATTAACACACTACCTCACAATTTGGGGGAAAACATATTGGAACCTCATGTCCCCACCTCCCACAATCAGCAGTGGACATAGAAAGAAAAATGGAGGAACCACATGGATCCTACACATTAAGTAATTGTGTTGAATCTCTTTTATACAATGGTGGATGGAAATAGAGAGGGAAATGGAGAAACACATGGATTCTACACATCAAGTAGTCATGTTGAATCTTTTATATACAATGAGTGGTGGGCATAGAAAGAAAAATGGAGGACCACATGGATCTACACATCAAGTAATTGTGTTGAATCTCTTTTATACAGTGAATGGTGGAGGACATAAAAACAAAAATATAAAGGTACATACTCAAGCAAATTTGTCCATCCTACCATTATGTTATTTTAATCTATATGCTTAGTTGATCTTTACTACAACTTAAAGATAACCAATATTATTTATATTTACATGCTCTATAATAGATATAAGAAACAGCTAACAAAATAAATTTCACCTCTTCAAATTTCTAGAGCCATCTCTTTTAAGGCTAAAATGGTTGGTCAGCTCACAGGGTAGCATTGAGACAAGGCATTAACAAATTAATGACCCAGGATCAAACCTAGACAAGCATAACGTTGGCCAAGTTGGATGAGTTTCATTGAAAAGGTTAACACTTCAATCCTAACTGGAATTCTTGAAGACCGAAAAAAATCGAAAATATGTTCTGTGAATGGTGGAAGACATAAAAACAAAAATAGAGAGGTACATACTCAAGCAAGTTTATCCATCCTACCACTATGTTATTCTAATCTATATGCTTAGTTGATCTTTACTACAATTTAAGATAACCAGTGTTATTTATATTTACATGCTCTATAATAGATATAAGAAACAGCTAACAAATTAAATTTCACCTCTTCAAATTTCTAGGGCCATCTCTTTAGGCTAAAATAATTGGTCAGCTCACAGGCTAACATTGAGACAAGGCATGGACAAATCAATGACCCAGGATCAAACCTAGACAGGCATAACGTTGGCCAAGTTGGATGAGTTTCATTGAAAAGGTTAACACTTCAATCCGAACTGGAATTCTTGAAAACCGAAAAAAATCGAAAATAAGTTCAAACTTCAGTGACACTTCTTTGACGAGGATCTATACGGCTTGTTTACATGTTTTAAATGATTTTTAAAATTAAAATATACGATAATTCACTCACTTCTCTCCTGGTAACTCAGCCATGTATCAATTTGACAAAACAAGGCATTGGTCTCAAAAGTTATTTACAAATTTGTCAACTGCATCAAATACCAATCTCTTTGTATGTCGTCTCAATCAAAAGCTTCAATCAAAACCTATCCTCAACTGCAAGCAATTACACATTTATATTTTAGCAAATTATAGTCCTGAAAATATATAAGAAGAGCATTTAAAATTACTAAGTAATTTGTCAGCACTTTTGAACTAGCATATGTAATCTCTCAATTTTTTAGGAATGAATTTGAAATCCTTAATTTTACTCTGATTTCTTATAAAAGCATCAAACTTTGTGAGAGGTTCAATTGACTTCAATTTCTTCTTCTAAGTTGATTTTGAGCCCTGCATGTGTCCATGCCCTTAGCCCATAATGTATTGAATGATTGTTGACATGGATGTTGGCTTCTACCCTATATAACTTGGACTGTAAGCCTAAGGCCACCTAATGCAATGTCTTGAAAATAAACCCCATAAACACCCCCAACTACTCTCAAAATAATATCTAAATTATTAATTCTCAACAATTAGTCATCCAAATTTCCATAAGAAGAATGATTAGAGTTCCCATGGAAAATTTCCCTAAGAAGAATGATTAAAGTTCCCATGGAAATCAACACGGGACACAACAATTGGGATGGGCTCAAAGACAGAACAAGTGTTTCACAAAACAACATTTTGCACGCTACCCAAGATAACTAAGATATGTGTAGTGAAATATTTTTACATTAATTACATTTTTATCTAATTGTAAGAACAATATTTGGATAAATCTAGAGCCAAAATTGTGAAAGAAATATCCCAAAACAAACAAATAAATAAATTAGCATAAAACCCTACAAGGATACAATTAAACAAGAATACGATTAAAATTAGCGACGAAATCTTTAGCCCACTTACTAGTCTCTAAAATTACGGAGTTGTTAATTTATCCTATAAACAGAAGATATCATCGCCCTTCCGAAAACCTGCGTTACCCAATTTTCATTTTATCCTATCAGTACATTTTAGTTAGAGTAATTATGTTTGTAATTGGGTTTTCCATCTTTAAAGCATTATTTCAAATTCATAGAGTACTTATGTCTGTAATTTAGTTTTCCATCTTTAAAGCATTACTCCAAATTCATTTGGATACATGTTTGAAACTTGGTTTTGTTTCATTTAGACATTACTTCAAATTCATCCAGTTATAGCATTTGGATTTTCAATGAAAAAGCACTTATAGTTCATCCATTAAGGTCGTGTACACCAAATTGTTAACTAAAAATTGGTCTTGAATGCAGCCTTCAACTTCACCTTTTTTATTTCTATCTCCTTATAGGGAGAAATAATAAGGACGAAGTGATTTAGGCTTCCATTTATGAGTCTATTCTCTCTGCCTTCCCACTCCAACCCATTTGGACTTTCAATTGGCACACTACCTCACAATTCGGGGAAAAACGTATTAAAACCTCATGTCCACATCCCCACAATCAGCAATGGACATAGAAAGAAAAATGGAGAACCACATGGATTCTACATTTCGAGTAGTCATGTTGAATTTTTTTTATACACTGAGTGACATAGAAAGAAAAATGGAGGACCACATCACGTCATGTAATTCTGTTGTATCTCTTTTATACAGTGAATAGTGGAGAACATAGAAACAAAAATGGAGAAGTACATACTCAAGCAATTTCTATGGTCATCTCTTTAAAGGCTAAAATGGTTGGTCAGTTCATGGGTTAGTTCATGGGTTAGTATTGAGACAACGCATCAATAAATTAATGACTCAGGATCAAACCTAGACAGGCATAATGTTGGCCAAGTTGGATGAATTTTATTGAAAAGGTTAACACTTAAATTTTTTGAAGACTGGAAAAATTCAAAAATATGTTTAGTGATAATTCTTTGACCAGAATCTATACAGTTTAAGTGGGCCTAATAGTTAAAATCATGTGTTTCCTTCAAATTAACTCTATGATAATTCACTCACTTCTCTCCTTGTAATTCAGCTAGGTATCAATTTGACAAAACAAGGCATTGGTCTCAAAAATTACTTACAGATTTGTCAACTGCATCAAATACCAATATCTCCGTATGGCGTCTCAATCAAAAACTTCAATCAAAACGTATCCTCAACTGCAAGAAATTACACATTTATATTTTATCAAATTATAGGGCTGAAAATATATAAGAAGAGCATTTAAAATTACTAAGTAATTTGTCTGCACTTTTCAACTAGGATATGTAATCTCAATAGTTTAAAAATGAACTTGAAATCGTTAATTTTACCCTGATTTCTTATAAAAGCATGGAAATCATCTGAACTGAACTGAGCCTTAAATTTTTAACACGAGGAAAGGCTGAGGAAAGGCTTCTTTACCTGGGCTCTTAAATTTCGCTCTACGGGTTGCAAATGTTCAACCAGCCACAACATTATAAAGAGCTATTACGGTTTTAATCCCTCGCATTACCAAAACAATAGAGAATGGCCTTAAAAGAAGCAAAAGAGACCAGAAACCCGTAAGCCGCAATAAAAGAAAACGCAGATAATATAAAACACAAACTGAAATCCCACCCAAAGAAAACAAGCACTGCACTAAAGATACACAAAGGCTGAAAGAAGAGGGAACCAGAAAATGCATGCATACAAAGTAAAAAAACTAAAATACACAACAACAACAAAAATAGTTGCAATTCACACATTACCCTGACAAGGCAGCCAGTCAAACACCATTTCTCAATATTATGGTGGCGATTCCAACTGAAGTTGTGGTTAAATAGGCAGCCAGCATCCAACGGATAGATACACGTAGATTTCGAACCGTTAAAAAAGCGCAGCATACAGACAAAAGCATCGAACAGTTACAGATTCTTTGTGCAAGAAAGCATCGAACTTCTTCGAGGAAGGAAGACGGGAATTGCCTTTTTCTCCCCGAGGCGGAATATGGCGACAATGTAGCCAAATGCCGAGGCGGAATATGGCGACTTTGGCTACATTGTAGCCAAATGCCTGCTTACATTTGTCAGGTTGCCAAATATGGTGACAATTTAGCCGAGTTCGACTCCGTTGCCTTCCTATCTGTTCTGTTTTATTTCTGATTTCTTGACCTTAACGTAGCCGATTGTAAAACTTGCAAATTTGAAGTTATCAAATTAGACCTTGATAATGTGAAGTTATCCCTTTATCATAGCTGGACAATGCACCACTATAAAATCTAACTTATCACCTAGTAATATTTTCTATTCCTCTATAATACGTTTTTATTTTCATCCTCTAAAGCTACTTAGTACGAAAGCTACTTAGTACGTTTTTATTTTCAGTGTCCATCCTCTCTAAAGCTACTTAGTACGTTTTTATTTGTTAGAGCAAAAAAGTGCGTAACGGAAATCAAAAGACAAATACAGTATAAAACACATACACAAATGACACAGTTATTTAACATGGTTCATCCAACCAATCTGGATTACGTCCACCAAACAGAAGCATTGGCAATCTTATTATTAAAATAGGAGATTACAAATAATTTATTTCCTCACACTCTCTACATCATCCTAATATTTGTACGGGCATATATTTTATAGCTAAGAGAATCCAACTGACTCATAAATCCTCTCACAACAAATATAGGATGCATTAACTCTTTCCCAACAAAATAGAGCTAATATAGCAACAAATCCTATTGTTGTCACCTACATGAGATTTTTGCCCAATTTATTCAAACTAAAAATCTCAACAATCTCCACCTTCACAACAATTAGCTTGATACCATGTTTCTTTATTATTTTTATCTTTTCTGCAAGCCAAGAGAAGCCAAACACCAACGTAGCTTCTCTAACAAAACTAGTTTCGTGAACATATCTGCACAATTCTCCTTTGTATGCACCTTTTCAAGAAAGACTCCCCTTTCAATGATAACCTGTCTTACAAAATGGTACTTGATTGGTATATGCTTTGATTTACTATGATAGGCCGGATTCTTAACCAAATGTATTGCACTTTGACTATCACAAAATAACTTGATGTTGTCCTGCAACCTACCAAATTCACCAAACAAACCTTTCAACCAAATCGCTTCTTTGCAAGAATGAGAAGCAGCAATTTATTCTGCTTCAGTAGTGGATAAAGCAACAATGTTCTGTAGCTTTGACATCCAGCTAATAGCTCCACATGTAAGAGTAAAGACATACCCTGATGTTGACCTTCTCTTATCCAAATCACCTGCAAAATTAGAATCAACATATCCGCAAACAAATTCACTACTCTTATTATAAGTAATACAATAATCACTTGTGCCTCTCAAATACCGAAGCACCCATTTCACTGCTGACCAGTGTTTTTTACCTGGATTTGCCATATACCTGCTGACAACCCCAACTACATGTGAAATATCTGGTCGAGTACAAACCATCGCATACATCAAACAACCTACTACATTAGCATACGGAATTCGAGACATATATTCATTTTCTTCATCTGCATTAGGACATAAACTAGAAGAAAGCTTAAAATGGGAAGCTAAAGGGACTGACATAGGCTTCAAATTGTT
>APFE031322045.1:6111-90522 GCA_000404065.3 Pinus taeda
CAAAGGCGTCCCCTTGAGCCCAAAAAACTGCTCTGATACCAATGCTAGGTTTTAAACCCTATACAGAAATTACTTGCATACAAATTCTAAGCACATAAAATTAACAATGGTGAGAGCATACACATAAAACACAATATACACAAAGATTTTCCCTTGGATCCCAAAACTGGGACTACCATCTTGATTTTTCATTATGTTCCTTTCAATGTTATAATACATATTTATACATGCCGAAGCATCCAATACCATGGACCAAAAACCATCGCGTCCAATATCATGGACCGAAAACCATCGCGTCCAAAAAAGATGTGTGAAAATCATGCACAAAACCATAGGTGGGTCCACCCAACCTAACATAGGGTCCAAAACCAAAATTTTCTGCGGCGCTGCCCCAGACCCCATAAAGTGGGGTTACGGGTTCCCCTCTAACCCTCGGTTAACTGCGTGGGCTAGTCGTGGAAAAAATATAACACAACCCAACAAATTGTGATTTACTGTGATAATTAGAGTTGTATCAATCTCTTAGAAAATATAGTTTTTCATGATCATTCCAAGCATATTAATATCCATTATTATCATCTTAGAGATTGTATATTGGGGTGGATTGTGTTGTTAGAGTACATTCTGATGGAGGAGAAAGATGCTGACTTTTTGAGAAAGGCATTGTCAAGATGTAAATTCGAGTTTCACATAGACAAGATCGGGATAGCTGATAATCCATTTCTTGTTGAGAGGGAGTGTTAAGAAATGGCAACAAGAAATTCGAGTTTAATCTGTCCTTGAATTAAACTGAGAATTAAAATTGAATTCTATTCTCATAGCAACTTGTAAATAGTTAATTAAGTTTAATTAACCTAATTAAATTAAGAATTTCAAGTTGGAAGTGTTTTTGTAGTCATGTATATTTTCTTCCTAAGTTTTAGGGGTCCAGGGTGAGTTTATTTGAGTTATAATTAGATTAACTTAGTTTACTGAGTTATGGCTAGTTAAACTAGTTCTAACTATTTGGCATTTTATGAACACGATAAAATTCATAATTTTTTTGGATTAATATGCATAATTACTAATGCTAACTAATACAATTGATTACTATAGTCCCATGTCATAGATGACAAGGACTAATAAGAAAATTACTCCCATCTTCATGTCTCACAGATTAAAGTCCAAACTCTAAAGAGATACTATGAACTATAATGACTTAATAAACTCTCAATGAATTTGTTGCTATGTTGAAAGATTTTGATTTTTGTAATTACTTATATATATAGTTGATGTTATTTGTTGTTTAGAGGTAGTGTGTTTTGAGTGCACTCTAAAGATGTTATTTAAAAAAAAAAAACTCTAGTGTTCTTGAGTTTTTTCGAGGAATCCTTGGCGATGGATGTTACATGCAACAACTCTTTAACACTTTCTCTCTCCCACTTCCATAATATGTTGCTATGTTTCAACATGCTTTGTTTGTTTGAAGTTCTAGAAAAGCTAATAGATCGTTTTCAATAGCCTGGTAAACGTAAGTGTGGACGTAACCTTAACCGTGATTGAGAACGATGAGTCACGAAGATAGGGTCAGTTTTGAGACTCTCCTTCGAAGGATCTTCCTTTGGCCATATGGCATTTATTGGGCTTCACTCATCAGCTTTGGACACTGTTATTCTTCGGTCATGGGGTTTAGTCACATAACCATTGAATGTAGTCAGTAAAGTTTATTTAGTTAATCATCATATAAATAGCCCGAAAAATAACTTTTTGGGGCTTTGCACAGTGAGTCTAGCAGGGAAAATAGCTTTTCAAGGCTCTGCATTGCGAGTCCACTCCAAGGGTTCCTCTGATGTGGAGAAGGTAATGACATGGCTCTTTGTCAAATCTCCAATAAATCGAGAGACTCTTAAAACTCCATCCTTGCAAAAATCTTGGTTGAACAAATGTGGGACCAATAATGCCTATTGCTATAAACCCTCCTTACCCAACAATAAGATGCCTAACAACTACTGAAACTATGTTTTGTTTTAGCACTATTGTGCATTGATTCATATTTTATTTCATGGAAGGTCTTCAACTTTCATTGTGGAAAGAGCTACAGATTATGATGGATCAACTACTTGAGAGTTGATATCAAGTGAGGTAGTTTTAGTCCAAATGAATGTAAGCTTATCATTCATCTACATACCATTTTTAGAAACAGGTTGGTTTAAGTCTCATCAATTTATTAGTTCATTTTGGTGCATTAAATTATTGACGCTAAGATATATTTTAGTGGATTAAATATGTGCAGGTGGGCATACATAGAATTCCATCCACCTAGAAGAATAGATAATGATATTTAAAATTACTAAAACTCTTGGATAAAGAAAGAAATTGTTAAGGTGAGATAATATCAAAGAATATTGAGGCTTCCAAAGTACATATCAATTTTCCATAATTGTTGTTCAAAGAATCTACAACTCTCGACAATAAGAGTAAGCTGCTAAAAAATCAATAATTTTAATCATCTCTAGAAACAAAAAATATAAGAACTATAATTTGCAATATATATTACAATGGCACAATGGTATCTAGGTTCAAGGACTCCCAGTTTCAAATACATTTCATGGCTACAACATCTCAAACCCAATTGAAGGCTCCCATTTTTATATTCCAAATTCAAAAAAAATTAATGGACTTACACTACACCATCCATGAATGAGAGTGACTACATGAGATCCCCGAATATGGAATTGCTAATTTATTTTCATCTTGAAATATTGGATCTTGTTGATCATGCTAACATATCTAGACTATGGGAATCTAGTTCCAACTATAATGGGTTTGTTTTAGGATATTTCAAGTGCTTATACAATGTTGAACAATATAAGCATGACACTAAAAATAGTTGCAGCTATTTGCCTCCACTTTATGATGCCATAGAAGAATCGATAACCATTGATTTAAAAGATAGTGATAATAATTCACTAAGATATCTGGAGCAAAACCAAAAAAATGAGATCAATATAGCCCAAGAAAGATGAGCATAAAATGTGAACAAAGTAATTTAAGATGTAAGAAGTGGAAACAATGATATAACCAGTAAATTAAAGATATTATGCCAAACACTAGGAACATAACCTTTGTCAACATATAATTTTTTGCACTACCTTATTGTCCATTCTAGGAAAGGTCTTCCTTGAAGATATAGAAGATTAATTTATATCAAAATATGTCTGCCAAATCATGAATACATTTAGATAGACTTACAAATTTTAATCAAATGATCTATAATATAAAACATCTATATGAAAACAATGATTAAATGGGAAAGGGGTAGATTTTAAATGCGTGTAACAACCAACTCTTGAGTTGAAAAACTTAGATTGTAGTTACACCCTCAACCAAGCTCTTCATGCATAGCTCACTAAAGGTGTATCATTAGGCTATTAGTCTCTTTGCTATAGAATTGGATTGTTTTATTTGTAACTTAGCGAAATGAAAAGATGTGGAGACAAGCCACATTCTTCTTATTTCACTGGGCCATGACAAATGAATAAAGAAAATAGTATCAACCCCTTAGAAGAGGAAAATTGAGAACGAAAAATACCATGAAAAAACAAAGAATATAATGAGTTGAAGGGCTAAAAAACATACCACCCATAACAAACCTTTCCATCCAAAGATTATTCTATGTAGGGCCAGAACAAAACATTTCGATAGAAATTTCATGTAGCTTACTACTACAAAGGAAATTCAAACCCCAACTTGTTGTTCCACTTCTAATTTTACCCAAAATTACCTCATATTTAAAGGTATCACCATATCTTATCCCCAAAAAAAAAAAAAAAAAAAAAAAAAAAAGAAAAAAAAAGAAGAAAAGATATCCTTTGGAGAAATAGGATCATCAAACAAAATTGAACCATACATATTAATGAACCTTATTTTATATATTAATATTAGGATGAACCTATTTTTCTATTGGAAAGAGAGAAAAATTCATAGATACTAACAAATACTTATGCATTACCTGCATTCGAATGAGTTAACAAAAATTAATTGCACCAGGAGAGCGATGATATTGTGTTTTTGGCAGATATCATTTATCTCTTCTTCCAACACCAAGATTCTTCTTGTCTTTTTCAGTGAAAATGGAAATCCCCAATGGAGATTGTTTCTTTCACAACTACTCCATTTCTACTAGTGTCTTAGGCATAAAATTGGACTCTTTCCCGCTAGAGCTATTAGATGCCATTTCATTGAGCTACAGTGATAGGTGAGAGCTATGCATAGCTTGCTAAAGGTGTATCAAGAAGATATTAGTCTATTGGCTATAGAATTAGACTATTTCTATTTGTAACTTTAGCAAAATGGAAAAGTTGTGGAGACAAGCTCCATTATTCTTCTTTCACTAGGCCATGTAAAATAAATGAAGCAAATAGTCTCAACCCCTTGGAGAAGGAAAATTGAGAACAACAAATAACGTGAACAAACAAAGAATCCAATGATCTGAGTCAAGAGGGGTCTCCCTTTCTAAACAAGCATCCATAGGCTTGTTAGAGTCAGTATGAATCTTTACTAGAAGTTGAGTAGTCTTCAAATCACCGACCACATCCAATGGAAAGGTACTAACCCCTACAATACAAATGATGCCTCCAAATAAGGTGCAATCAATACCAATAATATCATCTTTTGAATCTATTCTCAATCTTAAATGCTCAAACTTTGATGCAAAGGGGTCATCATCAACTACACTCATACCAACTAGATCACACATGTTATTCACTTCTTTATTGGAAGGTTCACCATCATCAACAAGGTCTATTGTTGGATTCATCAATTCACAACTCACTTTGTAGTCACCATCGACATGTGCCTCGCCATTGAAGTCCCACTACACAACTGACCTTCCACTAGCGCCTCCAACAGTTGGAACTAGTTTAATTGAAAACAAATTGAGATAACTGAATTTGATTGCTACAAATTAGAAATCACACATGCTTAACTAAACTCAAACTCCTCCAACTTGAATTTACTGAGTAAATTGGGTGACACAAGCCATGTCACACAAGTTAACTACATCCAAGTTGCCTATTAAGGTGGAAATTCAAATTTTATCAATTTAATCAAGGCAAAATCAAATCGAGAATTTCTTGCTCCATTTTTCAACACTACCTCTCAGCAAGAAAGGGATTATCAGCCACCCCTATCCTGCACCTATGGTACTTGAACTTCCCTCTTGACAAAGATTTTTTCAAAATGTCAGCATCTTGTTCCTTTGTCGGAATGTATACTAGCAAAATTATCTGCCTCTGCACATTGTCCTGTAAATGGTGATACTAGATATCTATATGCTTGGATCAATTGTGAAATACGAGATTCTCGGAGAATTTGATGCAACTTTGATTATCACAATAGATCAAAGTTGGATCCATCATCTGACCAAGCAATCCAACAAGTATCTTTCTCATCCATATCGCCTCACATGTTGCTTGACTTGCAGCCATGTATTCTACTTCTATCGATCTAGGCACCACATATCTTTGCTTCCTATTGTACCAAGAAACAACTGCAAACCCAACACTGAAAATTCCACTTGATGTACCATAGTCCAAACTGGGTAGTGCCTTTGAGGTACTATAAAACATGCTTAACTGCCTTCCAAAATAATTGGGTTGGCCTAATTATAGCTTGTCTTAGCTGGTTGACTACATAACACATACATGGTCATGTGTTCACAAGATACATGAGTGAACCCACTAGATGACGATAAATGCTAACATCCACTTCTTCACCTGAAGTGGCATCCTCCTTCGTCCAGTTGTTTGCTAGAGGTGTATCCATGGGTTTACAACTCTCCATGTAGAATCTCTGCAGTATCTCATTTGCATACTTTCCTTGAGAGGAAAACAGTTCCGCATTGTCTTTCCATACTTGCAACCTGAGGAAGTAGTGCATGAGACCCATGTCCTTCATTTCAAATTCCCTTGCAAAGTCCTCCTTGCAAGATCTGATTAGTTGCTCATCATTAGTTAAAATCAAATCATCAACATATAAGGCACTAATAAGCAATTTACCTTCTACCAAGATGTGATTGAGGTTTGCATCCACTTCACTTTTGGTGAAGCCCAAAACAGTGAGATAACTATCGATCATGGTGTACCAAACATGGGGTGCTTGTTTGAGACCATACAACGCTCACTTGAGTCTGCACACATGAGACTCCCGTTTAAATGCCTCAAACCCTTATGGTTGCTCGATGTACACCTCCTCCTCAATAACCCCATTTAAAAATGTTGTTTTTACATTCATCTAGTGGATATTCCACCACATCTGCAAAGCCAAAGCAAGAATTGATTTAATGGATGAGTACCTTGTTACAAGAGCAAATGTATCCTCATAGTCAATTCTTAAATTGATATGTTTGTGTCTTAATTGTCTTAAATGGGTTTCGTCTTAAGTAGCTACTGTCTTAAATATAAAGTTTTGTCTTAAAATATTTTTGTCTCAAATCATTTTTGTCTTAAATATAAGATTTTGTCTTAAACTATTTTTGTTTTAAATATAAAGTTTTGTCTCAAACTGTTTTGCCTTAAAATATATTTGTCTTACACTGTTTTTGTCTTAAACATAAAATTTTGTCTCAAAATATTTTTGTCTTAAATTTAAACTTTTTATCCTAAAATATTTTGTCTTTTTAACTTAAATTTTATATTTAAAATAATTCTATTGATATTAAATTTTAATATAAAATAACTAATATAAAAATTTGTAAGATAGAAGATTTCTTGTGCGTTAAAAAATATCTTTAAAATACCCTTAATGTAGTAATGACCACTTCCTATTACATTATCGCATAGCTTCTTACCACAGTGGCCCACTCAAAGCGTTGCTAGTGTGATTTTTCCATTGTATTGTTTTTACCACATCTTCCTCTTCCTCCACAATGTGTTATTACACAAGCGCTCAATTGTATTTTCCTCCCTTCATATGTGCTGACATTCTGTTATTTGCATCGTATTACATCCAACGGTGTCATGTTCCTGAAACACGCTTATTCTACTTTACTGTATTGTTTGCTTGTAATACATTCATAATGCCATCCTTGGCTATGTATTTATAAGGTCATTTGCAATGTATTATTTGCATTTTTGATGTCATACTCCAACGCATTGTAATTCCATTGTACTGATAGTATTATTCCTTTCAACGTGGCCAGTCTTCCTTTAATGGTTCAAACGCAGTCCACCATATTTTCCACTACATTATACCACAACATGTAATGCGTTGAATTTATGTCTGTGTGTATTGTTTCAGCGATATCTTATTTGGATAATCTACAACATTCTTTCAAATATCTCTTTAACGAATTATTTGAACCATTTGATATAGCTCTTCAACGAATTATTTCATATGGTTTTAGCTAATCTCCAACGCACTGATTTTCGGTAGGTCTTAGATGGATGTGTTTGCGAATTATTTCCAGCACGCCCTATGTTATAAGTTTGCATGCTTTAATGTAGGGTGATGGTAAACATTCGGCTTTATTTCCCTTTGCGTACTTTGAATAATGTGAGTCAATATCATGTGTCAGAATATTAATCGCGATCGTGTTCAAACAGTATTCTATTGCTATCCTTTACGTGGGCGCTTTTGCAGGAGCATGGATTTTGGCAATAAGAGGTGAATGGGCCTTGTGGATTTAATTTGTGCCAGTGCAACTGTGTAGGTAGATGGGAGCCTTCTGTCACACTGTCGCATTTCAATAATGCACGGTTCAATAATTTGGCTTTGCAATACGCGCTTGCGACCTTGGATCTTAAGTTGACATGCATTATCATTAGCGCTGACTTGATGGAGATCCCTTTTAATGCTGCTTTGTGTGAGCCTTCTCAGCACCGATATAACTTATCCAAAAACCCAAACATCACTTTCATAGCATGCAGCGTTAAAACCTTGTGATATAAAATATTCATATGGTGTGCACGCGTTATTAATCCCCTTTTCACGATGTTCATCTGTCCTTCCCAACAACTTCAGTGTGGCTCTTTAATGTGTCACTTACAATATGCCCTTTTAAACTTAGCTTGAATTGTTGATTTTTGAAATTTTATTTCAATTAATTAATTTTGAAGCATTGTTCAAATAGTGCTCAGCGCTTCTTCTAATAGTTCATCTAATGGTTATTAACATGGCTTCAAATAATTTAACGCTACGAGTGTGCGTAACTTTTGGTACTTTATCCCATTAATGTTGCATTGAATAAATCCCCAATGTCGCCATGGTATTTTGCAATTTATATATTCTTTGTAATGAATTATGATTTATCGTTCCTCAAAAGCCTTCGTCACCTGCACTAAGCCTTAGTTACCCTTGTCTTTTCCAAATTCCCTAATTGCACATAGCCTTCGTAGCCTTCGTAGCGCATCTTCTTGGCCTCTCATTTCAGGGTTTTAGCGTGCCATTTCTGTCTTGTGGCAGTTCCATCGTCCAAAGACCTTCTGGTGCTACAATATATTAATATATTGGTGTATGTGATGTCTTTTTCTAGGTTAGTTTTATCTCTTCAGGTCATAATTTATTTTCTACTCATTAGTCCATGCTTTTGTCGAGCAAGGTTTAATGACTCTTTCAAACTTGACTATCTTCCCCATGGATAAATCATAGTTGCAGTTTTCTCCACGATGATGTGCTTCCAAGACAAAGTGCATAAAGAGAGATGTACTTCAACTTCAACCATGTGAAATTAAATAGCTCACAATCACTTCCATGACTTTGGTAAATTTGGTCACTTTTTGTAATATGGAGAGATAACCACATCTCTAAAAAGAGATTAAATTCTATAACTTCTTTTTTTTGCTGACCCATTATCTAACCACCTTCCACTTTTGAGTTTAGGTTCCTTTATTCTCTTGCAGGGTGGATTGTATGGTCCAAAATCATAATGTTCTAGAGCCTGAATGATCCCACCAACACATCTTTCACTTGCATGGTAGATGTCATTCACAAAATTATGGGGCTTGTACCATTGGATTAACTCCTCCTGAGCATTAGAGACAATGACTCAATTCACTCCTTCAACCAAGAATAATTTAGTATCATTGCCCGAGTCTCCACAAACAAGGACATCCTTGGATAACCACCTTTGGAAGGACATCAAAGGCCATACCAGTACCAAATATTAAATTCACATCAATCTCATTAGACAAGGTATGTCCTTGGTGAAAAATTGAAAGGAGTCTAACCCCCCCAGTTGTTTCAATGTAGAAAATAGTTCTTCTTAAACTCTAGGTGCATCTTTCTTGTCCAAATAGAAATTGACTTTGTGGGGACATTACTCTGACTCCTCCTTTGTATCAATTTGACATCGAGCCCTTGATAGAATAGTTTTGCACACTCCCTATTACTCACCCCTGCTTGCACAATTATAATCAATGTTAGTAAGATTGTGTAATACAAGGTAAGCTTTACAAACCTAAGCATTAAGGCCTTAAGAGCTCAATAAATGAGAGATTACAAAAATGGGTTAGTTAATATAGACAAATCGAGTATAAGTACTTTCACAACTTCCAATACTATAAGGGTGCCTCAAAGGGTTTCTTTTTAGAACAATGTCAGTGCAATCTATGGAGTATGAAGTGTCAATCTTGAAAGCATTGGTGAAGCCTTTCTTCAATTAATTTAACATATGAATTCATAGATTGAATTTTATGACTAAAATGACATTCATATGGAATGTGATGTCTTAGCATGATAATGTTAATAAATTCTCATGAAAACTAAAACCAGAAGATGCACCTTAGAGGATGATGATCAAGTGAAAATATGGCTAAGGATTGATCCATAATCATGATTATATAGGGTTTCAAAGATGCATGAGAAAAGAAGTGTTCCACAAACCCTAACACACTTAGAATGAAACCATGGGCATCAACACAAGGTACCCTTTCCCCATTGCAATGCATACTATAAAAGGATAAAGCTTGAGGGCGCATGAAGCCCAAAATACATTATTAGAGAAACGAACCCCTAAACCCTAATGCATTAATAAAATCAACATCCAAAATGAAACACAGGGGCTAAACATAATATGTGTTGTGAAAGCATAAGCATCGATAGGGTTCAATGACAACTAGTTCATTGCAAAAATTCACTAATTCAAAATTATGAACATAACCCTGAAGATTTCGACAAGCAGATGGGGGACCCAAAATTTGGGTATTGGGCCTAAAATTTTTGGTGGTGCTATAGCATCTACAACAAATCGACAAGTAATTAATGCTGGTCAAATTTAGTTATGATGAAAAACCCTTTCTGAAATCCATCTCCACACAGATACATGCATATGTGGGATTGAGATAATTTTTTGTTTATGGGTTTCGGTAATGGAAGAATCCAATTGCATCCCAAATTGCCTTAAGTGAAGACAAATTCTAGAGATGCAAGGGTATATTTGGAAGTTTGACCCTAACTAGAGTAGAAGAAATTGAAGCAGTAAGAGGATCAAAGGAGGGGGACTAAGGTTGCATAAAAAGCCCCATGCAACCCCAAAACTCACTAATGGCTTTTGCCCCTAGCAGAACTGTGATCACATAAGCTTCATCGACCACTTAAATGGGAGGAAGAGAACTAGATCCATAGCTAACAACATCTTTAAATGAGAGAGAACCTTTACCTGAAGCTGAAGGCACTTTCAGACATCCCGCCGCCATGGGATCAAAAGTATATGATGAGGCCAAAGAGGAAGATCCAAGATTGGAATCATAAATGAGAGGTGGAACTGATCCTATAGAAGAAATGTGTGTTCTCATCAATGAGGTGATGATCTAGGAGGGTGAAGATATGGGAGAGACCAACTAAGGCAAAACCCTAGCCACCGTAGAGGACAGACACCACATCCAAATTCACTTTAGCCCACCATCTTTAATCATCTCCTTGATCCATGAATATTTAAAGTGATCCAAAGCAGAAGAACCACCATGAGTTGAAATGGTCACATTTTCCAACCAAATTTCCAATTAGGCTATCCACATATCTCTCACACGAGATCATCAGTTGGGGTCCTCGGGAGAGCAGAGTGTTGTAGGCGACTAGGGAAACGCTAGCCGCGGAGGGGCAAAAGAGAGATCCATCACTACAACCTTTCAATTAGTTAGTGTTGGATTTTAAGCACATGCACAATATCTATTATGTGGAAAATACTACACTAGAAATTGCATAAAAAAAATAAGAGATATTGAAAAGAGACTAAGTAACTCAAGAGACCAATTTCTTGCATACACCACAAGATTTGTTACCATTAATTTAATACCAAATTTTTCTTATTGAACCATGTTGGAACATACTTCTCTCTCCAAAATAAGAAAACAACAAGTTAAAAATGAGCAAAAAGAGTCCCCTTTAGTTCTTACAACTAACAATTTTTCTAGCATTCTAAAAAATCACTATTTTCCACCTACATTTCCATAGCATGTGTGTGACTTGGAAAAAAATGCAAACTAGTCAATTTTGACAACCTCACAACATATCATATGATTCCCTCCTATTAGAATACTATTGCATAAAGACTTCATGGGACTTCTCTTCTTGACCATGACGAGACAAGACATGCTTTTCCATTGCAAGATTTTGTCCAAATGACTTTTTTTGTACAAACATTCAACAATAATACAAAATTGGTGAAGTTTACAAATAGTACTATACAATACAATCAATTTACTTTATAATATATTTGGTAATATACCTCGTGTCTTTGATACCCATCCACTTATAAACCCAAAAAATGCCCATTTTTAAACCCTAAAAAAACCTATAAATATAAAGTTAATTGTCAATTGTCCAAGGAGTTATTTTTTTTTTTCATTTAATGCCCATGAAATTGAAATTCTTCTAAAATTTGGAAAAAAAATGCATATTTTCATATCTTTGAGATGTATAGTTTGATAAGCAAGGCGAGTACTATTGTGGCCACAACCACCACCCTATTAAAACCTGCTCTAGTGGCAAATTTGAATGGGTCCCCTAGACGTTTGGTCTTTTGTTTCTAACTGGAGTTGTCACATGGAATTATGTTTTCAATTCTTAATGGTCAAGACCCCCTTGAATAAATCTCTGCGGTATGATTTATTTATAACCCGGTCCAACCCTTCATTCATATCCTTTCATTGGGACTTACTCAACCCACAAAACCTTCTATTGTGTCTTTATTTCTATTATAACGCTTTTATAATACAAATACTCTACAAGCATGCATAACTTACCTTTTTCGTGCTTCCTCGATATTTAAACATTTCTCAAAGCTTTCCTTTATTGCTATTGCAATCCAGCAATCTCTGCGGTCACACTACGCATTCCTCTTTTGCATCCAATATGCGATGAACTCCATGAATTCAAACACAATTAACCACATCCATATCCTATCAGGTCTGTTGTTACATCGTTCCATCGCATATTGCAATTTACATTAGTTAAGGGCTAAGGTCTATCTCCCATGAATAATTGCGATCCGATTAGGTCTCCGATCACATCGCACATCACAATCGCGCTTCATTAAAACCCAAGGTCCATTCACTCGCCATTGAAACATTGCAACGCGATGTTAATTTAAGCTTCTCCATCGTTGATTAGAGAATATGATCCAACAATAAGCCATAATGTCTCTTATTGCAAATCGCAATTGGCACTTTCAACCAGTGCATCGGCCCAAGCTTCAACATTCTGCGATATGGCGGAGCCATCGGGATTATTAAACGCAAAACATATGTTTTCTGGTCTGAATCCCTTCGCAAATCAGAATTGGCGGAACCAGGGATGATGTTGCATGTGACTGCCCGCTGCGATGTGTGATTGACTTGATTGCATCGTAACCTTGGCTAAACCAGGGGCCGATTCATTCACCATAGTCCATCTCTTTATAAAAGTTTTAGTGAGGGCAAGGTTTGTTTTTTGGGCATTTCTAGCATATTTTTCATAATCATAGCTAATGTTAATTATTTCTGTAGGCAAGGATCAAGAGAAGGCAAGCGAGGTCGAAGAATAGATGCGTAAGCATCAGGGATCACTGTAGGTAAAAGACGCATGAGCGGATCCAAAGAGTTTATATATGCAGGTGTATTCTATTGAAGATCTGGCCGTAGGGGTTCACAGTCGGGTTTCCATGTGTTGCCTGTGTATTCCGAAAGTTATGTTGTCCCGGGTTTTATCATGAAGAGATGACACACAGTCATGCTCCTTTCCATCGACATCCATTCATTTCCCCCGGGAAATAAAATGCTCCAGCAAATGTGGCCTCGACGTGTCAGTGGTTTCACCAACCGTTCTACATCTGTATATTTTAATTTGTATATTGAAAAGGGGAGGAAGGTGGAAAGTCAGGGGAATACGGAGGGTCAATTTATTTCTGCATAAGTATTACCTCCGGAGATCAAAAGAGGACTTTTTTTGGGTAGAACAAGGTTTGATTTATTTTGCTAATAAAGAAAACTGTTTGGGTCAAGAAAAAGCTTTTTTTTAGATTCGTTTTTCTTTTTCTTTTATGTTTGGAATCAGGGTGTTATGGCTGGCATGAGGATATATATATGTCTTGTTTTGTGCACAGTGATAACATATGGCTTATGACTAGTCTTGGTTATTTGAATATAATTCGTTATCATGGTTAACTCATGAGCGGTCTTCGATTCGAAGCTATATTAAACATTAGTTGCAAGTTTTATTTGTAGGAACAAGAATGTGTATTCTTGTATGAATAATTAGATTGTAATTAAGCTTAAATACAGTCTTGTTCATCGGTGAACTTAGTAATTGATTCATTTGGACTTGGAATCTATATATGATGTTTAATATCTTTTATTACACTCCTGCAGGATATATTAGAATAGTTAGGACTAGAAGAATCAGTATAGATAGGACTTGATACATATAGGATAGTTGTTTCTTTTGTTGATTTAATGGAAGTCTTCCTTCGGGGAGCAATCTGTCAACACCTATAACAGTTTATGGGATCCTTTAAAACCCGTTGGAACTAGCCATTCCAAACGAAAGAAGATCTAATTGGGGCCTGCGATCGGGTTGGTCCCCTTTTGTTGGCACATGAAAATTCGTTGTGTCAACAAATTTGGCACTAGAAGGAGGGCCTGAACCACCATCCACAGCTTTCAGGATTTCATCTATAAATGTTGCACATGGATTCGAAACGATTAATGTATGGATCATAAAGGTAGAAAAGATCCTTCCACCCATTTGGAAGAGCCTCATTTTGAAGAAGCAGAGGTCCCTCTAAGTCCCGTTTTTGGGTCACTCAAGGAAGAGAGATTGTGGGAGTATCCTGTCACTCAAGAACAACCAGTCAGAGTACTTACTCATGCTTACGCTCATTCCCTATCTCAACTCCCCATATTTCATTCTTTACCTCTGATAACTAAAAGAAAGCCAAGGATTTGTCCCATAAACGAAGAGACATCTGCAGCCCCTTCTCTTGAAGATATTGTGCTAGAGTCCTTGCAAAGTATCGACACTCCTTGGGAAGAAATTCCTGAGGATCCCCTCTCTAAAGGTAATCCCTGTTTCAATTTGGGAAATCCTAACAAATAACACCTGGTGGAAACCTTCAACCAGAACCTCCCCAACCATAATATGGCTAACATTCCTCCTCCAGGTGGGAATCAACCTCCACCACCTCCTACAGGTGGGAATCAACCCCCACCTCCTATGGGAGCACTCCCTCCCTGGCTTGCACAGGATGTTGTAGTAGTACCTGGGCAGTAGCATGCCTTACCCACGAACGCAGAAAGAGTATTGCCTAAATTTGACCTTGAGTGGGGAGACACTGCTGATAACCATATTCACTCTTTCTTCCTAGTTGGGCGCATGTTGGGGGTAGTCGATGAAGATGTGGTATGTTGCTTGTTCCCTTTTACTCTAATTGGTATGGCTTCCACATGGCACTTTAACTTGAAAAAGATTGATCACCTCATGGGGTGCCTTTCAGCAGGCCTTCTTAGACAAGTTTAGCAATGAAAAAACACCTGCGGCCTTAGTTTTAGAACTATCCCATTTAAAAATGGAAACCAAAGAAAAGGTCAAGGATTTTAACATTTGGTTCAACACTTTGCTCAACAGAATCCCAACTAACGCTTGACCTACTGATGAGGTGCTCATGGAATTCTACATCATTCCTCTCCTTGTCCCTACCGCGACGTGGGTTAAAAGGAGTAACGCACAAACCTTACAGGGTGCTATCAATGAAGTAGTAAAGTTGAGAATGAAATGATAAGTCTCACAACATGTCATCATACGACCGAAGGAAAGAAAGCCTCTTAGTCATCCAAGAAGAATAATGGGAGTGATAACAAAGTGGCTGAGATCAAAGAAAAGGACACCACAGATGAGGAAGGTTTGCATCGAATCATTAAGAAATTGACAAACACAGTCATCGATATGAAAAGGAATTCTAGAGAGAGTACAAATGGGAATGGAGGAGATTATAACAACAAAAAATATTTCAAACCTTTCTATCATAAGAATACAGAAGGTGGTCATAGTCAACTTGCGTTGCCTGCTCCACCCAATGGAGGGATTTTAAATATGGAAGAGCAGGCTCTTATCGGATCGCTTCTTACCAAAGAAGAAGCTATAGTAGAGCTGGAGCCAGAACAAGAAGATGAGGAAGAGTACCAAGTAGAAGATCCCTTTGACGAGGTATCTCAAATCAATGTACTATGGGATTTCTATACAAAGGGGGAATGATGATGATGGATATAGTATAGCAGAAATCCACACTAATGTAATCCACACACGAAGTAAAGGGCCACTTGTGGGCGTGATGAAGCCTGTAGACCAGAAAAATAAAGATGTTCACTCTTTGAAGGCATCCGCTCCCAAATTTCCTGTTGAGAAGAATAAACCTAGTGGTGATTCTAAGAGCATTCCAGTCGTGAACTATCTAGAGAAAGATAATACATCTTCAAATGCAACGAAGGCAACTCAAAATGGTAAAATCCCACCTAAGAACGAAAAAACGGTATGTTTACTCTGCCCTACCCTATTTATAACATTGATTACAATATTGTAGATGATCTTAAGAAATATCAAGCTAATATCACATACTTCGATTTGTTAAAGTTAACGCAGCAAAAAGATCTGCTTTTGAAAGCTATGAATGAACAAAATTGCAAATCTCCCACCAATCCGAGTAGCCAAACCAAGAAGTCGGTGTGCAGACCTATTAGAACCCCCAGTACAGCCCAAATGCCATCAGCCATGGAAGCCACTCTGTCAAAAATGAATTGAATGCCTCAAGATGTCAGTGCAACCATGATAGGAAGGAAATCAAAATCCATGACTCCACCTTTCCTTATCACATTTGAAATCTTCAACATGAATGTATACAATTGCCTGGTAGATTCCGGTGCCTCATCCATTGTTATGCCTTAAGCTGTTGCTAAAAGACTTCATGCAATTCCCGAGAAAACTGGAACTCGAATTATGCAATTGGACAGAACGAATGTAAAAGTAATTGGAGAATTGAAAGATGTTCTGATTCGGATGGTTTCCAAACCACAGTACACACAAGTCATTGACATAGTGGTAGTTGACATGCCTGAGTCATATGGAATGCCGCTTAGTAGGGTCTGGTCAGCAAATCTGAATGGGTATTTCTCAACTGATTGGTCCCATCTCTTGTTACCTCAGAAGGGAAAAGGTGATATGCTGAGAGTTGATCGAGAAAGATACATGAAGTATGTAGTGACAAAACTAAACGACCCCAATGAACTTGTAATGTTTACCAACTCTATCCTTGGGAATTATAGTTTCGATGTTTGTGTCACAAAAACTTGTTTTGGAGAATTCCATGCAGAGACAATTGAAGAAAATGCAATAAATGCACAGTTGGAAGCTCTCCCCCATAGTCTGACTGATGAGCTACCCTGTAATATGGTAGATGATAGGGCCAATTTCGTAGAAGGCAGTTCATTTGATATAACATCAGATTCTATGTTTTGGACACTCTACTTTGATGGCTCTAACTACCTAGAAGGTGCAGGTGCTGGGAGCATTCTCATTGACCCGCAAGGGAACCAAAATTTGATGGCCATTCGTTTGGAGTTCACATGCACCAACAACACGGTTGAATATGAAGGCTTGCTACAGGGCTTGAAGAAAGCCATTGATATGAAGGTGAGAAATCTTAAAGTTTTTGGTGACTCATAGATAATTGTGGACTAGGTAAGGAAAAGGATACATTGAAATTCACCACACTTGGTAAGATACCAACATGAGGTATGGAGCTTAATTGATAGTTTTGATTCTTTTACTATCACACACATAACTCGATGGGAAAACCAAGATGCCGATCTGATGGCTCGTATGGCTGCAAAACTTTTTCCTGATCTTAAATTAAACAAGAATAAATATTATTTTGAATTGGTTTTCAGACCATCCGTACCTGATAACATCTCAAATTGGCATGTGTTTGAAGGTGATGAGCAAATCCTTGAGTTCATGCATTGCGAAAAGGCATTAAAAAATGCATTCATTGATGAAAAAGAGCATGACAAGCTTATGAATGGGAGTGAGGATGAGGAAAAAGATCAGCTCAATATAATTCCCAAGCCAGTTGTCAAGATGGAGCACTTTTATGACCTGCATGATAAATTTAAGAAGCTGACTAACTGCAAAATGCATAGCTCATCCATGAAGTATGAGTCGGTCAACCTTGGAACCGAAAAGGATGCATTTGTTAAGCTATTTAAAGAGTACAAGCACGTCTTTGCATGGAACTATGGCAACTTAAAAACCTTTGTTACCGACACCATGCAAAACGTAATTCCTTTGGAAAATAATGTCAAGCCCTACCAACAAAAGCTTCGTAAGACACATCCAAGCCTAGAACTGTTGGTGAAGAAAGAATTAAACAAAATGATGGACGCTAAAATCATTTTTCCTGTTAGGCACACCTGCTGGGTAGCCAATCTCGTGCTAGTAAGAAAAAAAATGGAGACATTAGGTTATGTATCGATTTCAAAATCTTGAACAAAGCATTGTAGAAAGATAACTATCCTGTCCCTTCTATGGAACACATTCTTCAATGCATTTCTGGGTCTGAAATGTTGTCCCTATTGGATGGGTTTTCGGGATATAATCAAATATTAGTGTCGAATGGAGATCAACTTAAGACAAACTTCAACACTAAATGGGGCACTTACGCATATCATGAAATGTTGTTTGGACTTATTAATGCGGGCACCACATTTCAGAGAGCTATGGACATAAATTTCTGAGGATTGATTAACAAATCAATAGTGGTTTACATGGATGACATTATTGTGTATTCATATTGCAAAAGGGATCATATTTATCACCTAAAACAGATTTTCGAAAGATGCTGAAGGTACGGAATATCGTTGAATCCAAAGAAGAGCGTTTTCACAATTACAGAAGGGAAACTACTGGGTCATATCCTCTCTAAAGAAGGGATTATGATTGATCCTGAAAGAATAGAGACCATCATGAGAATACAACCCCCCACAAATAAAAGGGAAATGCAATCTTTTTTCGGGAAAATTAATTTCGTTAGGAAATTTGTTTCAGGTTTCGTAGAAATAGTGCGTCCCATTCAGCTAATGATGAAGAAAGACAATGTGTATAGGTGGAGCAATGAAGCTAAGAAATCATTTCAGCGAATTAAGGAGGCCATTGTAGAATCTCTTGCGTTGGTTAGCCCCAATTTTGATAAGGAATTCCTTTTGTATGCTTTCACTTTTGATGTTTCATATGCTGCAATCCTCACCCAAAAAAATGGTGATGGTAATGAAGTCCCTATTTCTTATATGAGCTTTAATCTTCAGGGAGCAGAACTGGACTACCCAGACATGGAGAAACAAGGTTTTGTAGTTTTTAAAGTTGTGAAACATTTCTGCCCTTATTTATTAAAGTCCAAGACTAAAATAATCGTTCCCCACCCTGCTGTAAGATCCCTCTTCGTGCAGAGGGAGATGGGGGAACGGAGAGGGAATTGGATAAACACTCTTCAAGAATACGACCTCGAGATTAAGCTGAAAAAGATAGTCTGAGGGCAGGGATTGTGTAAGATCGCAGCGGAAGCCTTGGCGGATAAAGAAGGGGCGTCAGAATAACCATAAGTGCAGAGCATGCAGGACATGCAAGTAGAATTCAGGGAGGAGCTCAGATGGATTAACGAAATGCTGATGTGTGAGTGCGAAATGTTGGAAGTCCCTTAGGACCCTGAGTTGTGGTATTATGACGTACACTTTTATCTAACACGGGGATCATGTCCTGAGCACATGGATGCATCACGAAGGAGAGAGATTAGATTAAAATCTAATCAGTATCACTTGGCCAATGACACATTATATAGAAAAAATTATGATGGATTTTGGCTAAGGTGTTTGGAAAAGGATGAAATTGATCATGTCTTGAAAGAAATGCACGACGACCTAGCAGGTGGGCACTATGGCAGAGAGACCATTGCTCACAAAATATTAAGAGCTGGGTATTATTGGCCCACAATGTTCAGAGACTCACATGTCTACGCTCGGAAGTGCAATGTATGTCAAACTGCCATAGGACGAGAAAGAAAGCCAGCCATCCTCCTTAGGCCCATTATGATTTATCGCCCATTACAGCAATGTGGCCTAGATGTCATAGGTGAGATCACTTTGAACTCTTCACAGCAGCATACATATATACTCATGGCATTTGACTACTTCACCAGATGGACTGAAGCCATCCCACTTCAGAAGGTTAACGAAGACGAGGTAATATCTTTTATTGAGAAATTTATTATCAACAGGTTTGGCATCCCTAACGCTCTCATATTTGATAATGCTTCTTACTTTTCATCTCTATAATTGACTGGATTTGCTATCGATAAATCAATTTGCATAAGGTATGCATCAAACTATTACCCCCAAGGAAACGGAGTTGCAGAGTCCTCAAATAAAAATCTCATCCGCATAATCCATAAATCTATCGCCGACAACCAGAGGAATTGGCACAACGATCTAATAAACGCCCTTTGGGCCGATAGGGTCACCCCAAAAGTAGCATTAGGAAACTCCCCATACTTCCTCGTCTATGGACAGGAAGCCATCTTGCCTCCCAATGTTAGCCTTCCCTCTTTAAAGCTCTCCCAAGCCTCAAGAGGGGCCCCTTTAGCCTTCAAAAAAGGATCAACCAACTGGTGAGGTTGGAGGAATTGAGAGATAATGCCAGAAACAAGTTCAGGAATCACCAAATGATTGTGAAGAGATGGTTTGATCACCATCAGGCAAGAGATAAAGATTACCAAGTCATAGAGCTTGGCTTGAAATGGGACAAGTTGAGTGAGCCAAAAGGTAAGTACATGAAATTCCAACACTTATGGCTAGGCCCATTCCAAATTGAGGAAAAAATTGGTCAGGGAACCTATTGATTGAAAACTTTACAGGGAGAAACCGAAAAACAACCTGTTAATGGCAAACATCTTAAGAGATACTTCCAGTAGCCACCACATGGTGGTTACCTCTTGAGTAGGTTAGGATTCATTTTGTTTTTCTGATATCTTAGTTATACTTTCGTTTTATTTTTCCCATTCTTGTTTTTCCCACAAAGTTTATCTTCCTTTTGTTTTAAATTTCAGTCCTTTTTATCCAATTGATTTTGGTCTTTCAGTCTCGTTTTCACCTTTTATAACTCTCTTCCGATCGCCCTCATTTGCTACCTTCAGCTTTTGCTTCCCTCATTAACCTGTTGATGAGTCTATAGATACTAAATTCATTATTACCTTGCAAGTTGAAAGAACCTTCGATGAGCCCATGAGAACTGGAAAATCAACAGTAAAATTCAAGTCAAAGCCACTCATTGGCATCTGTTGGGAACTAGGTAGGCTATGTTGATAATATGGATACCCGAAGCATGTAGGGACATCTTTATAAAATGAAAAAATGTGTAATCACAGTTGGACTGGCATGGCAGAACCCTACATTTTTTTTTAAATCCCACCTAGACCTAGCCTATACTTGCCAATGGTATGTTTTTTTGGTGGAAATGAATTCAACATCATCAAAAACCTAAAAACACCTAAAATTTTGAAAATTTCCCATTGTAATCCAAATTTTATTATATTGAAACATCACTAAGTTCACGTCACTCAGGGTGACCTTTACACTTGAAACACCATTACGTTAATTATGATGCTTTCCGTTCTTACACACATTACACTTTATGGAACTATAAGGACTTTACCAGAAAGAATCACCATAGAGTTATGACATTGTTTTGCAATGAATGCACTACTCAAACAGACATGAGTATACATGAGTATATTGTTGTGCAATCCATTAATATAGGGGTATTACTAATCAATGCATTTAAATTATGCACTAATCACAGACGAATATATTGCCGTGCAATGCATTTAATAATGCATCAATCTATGGAATTCAACGTGCTGTGAAACGTATTTTGATATAACGACCGATTGTATTAAATAATGCATCCAACCATGGAATTTGACTTGCTGTGGGACATATTTACAATTTTTGTTATTTGACAACCCGTTTTAAATGTAAAATCGAGTGACGTTCAATTTGAATTATCAATCTTAAGTTGATGTGATATATTGGTACAAACTATCAATGCAAAACCCAGTGACTTTCAATTTGAATTATCAATCTGAAGTTGATGTGATATATTGGTACAAACTATGGAAAGATTTTATCATAGCTACCAAGTCCTTGAGTATTGGAAAAAAAACAGTAAATTTGTTCGACTATTTTAAATTACAGGATGTATTTGATGGTAGGTGAAAATTTGTTCACGTCAAAGTCTAAAACGCACGGGAGGGTCATTTTTCACATTTAATTTAAAGCTTAAAAATTTATTATACTTAAAGTTACAAATCTCTAAAATTATCTATTAGACCATTACTCGTGCGCCTTCCCCTCCACCTTAGTGTTTTCCACATGGACACTTGCCAATGGTGTACGACACGTGTCGAATAGAGTCTTCACGTGTTGTGGTGGGTGGGAGCATTTAACTTACCACTTAAATCATTGTTTAAGGTTTCATTGTTGTTGTTTTCTTCGATGTGTTCTTTGTCCTGTGTTGTTTTGTTCAAGCCCGGTGTGTGGGCGATGCGCTCCATCGACGATGGCTTGGGATGGATCCAAAACCTGTGTACCTTGTTCACCATTCCTGACCTACTCACTCGACGAGGTTGCTTGCTCTGTCTTGTTAGCAGTTTAGGGTTTACGCTATGGTTGTTTGATTGCGCTTGCCATTGTGACCTACTCACCCAACGAGGTTTCTTGCTTTGTCTCGTTAGCAGTTTAGGGTTTATGTTGTGGTTGCTTGATTGTGCCTGCTATTGTTGTTCAGGATTTAGGGTTTCGTTTCATTCTCGCGACCTGTTGTTTGGGAAGGAGCCAATGTGAAATTCTAATCAGTTCGAGGTCCATGAAGGTAAATTTCTAAATACATGGGTTTTTTTTCGAATTTCCTGTAATTTGTTTGTATGTTTTTGCCATCTGCTAATTTTTTCATGTTTTACAAGTTTTGGTTTTAGGTCTAGCAAGGTCCGGGGGACATTTAGACACGATGGTGGCTTCTACGTCTATCCGGTAGGATTCTAAATCCTACCAGTCACTGTGTTTTTCAACACCTAAACTTGCTATTAGGATTTTTGTTTTTTTCTCTTGTTGCATTGTTATGTTTGTGAACACTTGAATTTGTTAGGAAATTAGCTCTTATCGCATGTTTTATGAAATTTCTTATGGTTTTTGTCGATTTTTTTTGATTTGTTACTCTCCCCTTACCCTCCCCCTATTCATGGATGGGCATTTTCTGCTATGGAGATGGAATTATAGTGAGGGAATTGAATATTTTTGTTTACGGCTTAGAGGGTAAATTGGTGCCCGAGTTAGGAGAGCTAAGGGGCATTATGTCTCTCGACATGAGCTACAACTCGCTCTCATGACAAATCCCTCCAGAGCTTTCTAACTGCAGCAGATTGCAGACTCTGCTTTTGAACAACAGTCATTTCTCATTTCTCGAGTTCGATTTGCATTGTGTTTTAATTCATTTGTCTATTGTTTGGAATAGAGTCTTTAATAATAAGAACCCTTTTGTAAAATAGAATTGCTCTTGGCAAATTCTGTGCATTATGTTTCTTTCTTTCTTTCTATTTATGGTAGAATGTGCTTAAATGGGTGGTCACTAGTGTTGAGTTGGGGGCTCTCTTTTGCCTTTTTCCCTTTATCTTCGTGGCATGCTGATATCCTTTAAACTCAAGGTCCTCTAATAGAAGAATCATTGTAGAGCCCTTTCTTGTGTTTTATCTTTTCAAATTCATTGAGGAACATTTTTCCTTCACTGTCCTCTGAACTGGAGATAGGAGGCTTTGATGCATGAGTAGCACTTGGTGATTTTATTGTTCTTTGAAAAATGCATACATGAAGATAGTTTAGCATTGTGCAATTTTAGAAATGTTAAGATGACTTAATGCATGAATGTATCTGTTATAATCTGATTCTTGTATGTTGTTTACTTGACTCTTTCATTGGAATTCAAAACTACTATCTCTGCAAGCTACATGGACACTAGGATGAAGTTGTTCCCATGTTTACATATTATTTTCTCGCTGAAATATAATGTTCAAAGTAAAACAAACTCCCCTTATAAATGGAACAGGTGGAGTCTCTCTATTTACATCTTCCTCCCTTTTACAATACACAATTGGAGGCATCGAAAAGGAAAGTAACTTTTGTGCTATGAATATCAAAACAATTCTAGTCCATTTTATTTGAATTTGACTAATAACGTTAATCACCATTAAAATATATAAGATGGCAAATTTGCATGTGCATTATGTTTTTTTATTTCTATTTATGGTAGAATGTATTTAAATGGGTGGTCATCAACTTTGAGTTGGGGGCTCTCTTTTTATTTTTTCCCTTTATCTTCGTGACATGCTAATATCCTTTAAACTCAAGGTCCTCTCTCAGAATTCTTCTGCTAGAGCCATTACGGAATTGTCTTGGGTTTAAAAAACAATTAAAGGATAAATGGGTGCATTATGTTTTCTGATTCACTTACAGTTAAAAGATGTAAGTTCACTTCATGTTTGGGTTGGAACGAATGTACAATTAAAAGATGTCTGGGTTGGAAAGATTGTACTTGAGTATTGTTGTTTCATTCCTTTATGACATCTAGTTTGTGGAGAAATCTAGATTTTATGTCATTTTGGAAATGGTTTTGGTTATGGTCAGATTTAGTCTGTTGTCTTATTGAGTTGATATAAGATGGATCTAAGTTGTTCTTTTGTAAATTGTCATCTTGAGGAGCTTCTTTATTGCTCTGTCTCCATATTTGTTGATGTATTGAATGTTGTTTTATAAGGGAAATTCAATGCCCAGAGTGCATTGCCCAGTTGTATTGTGTTTTATTTGGAAGTGCATTGATGTAAAAATGTAAACTGATGCTCATTGAGATCTGGTCTACCAACCCATTTTGCCATGTATATTCATTCATAAGAGTCATTCAATGTCCATAGTTGGCAAAATTGGAGGTAAATTGATTTGTAAGAGCAAATTTGCATTGTGTTTGGATTCGAAGTAAATTGGGTTACAAGGGAAATTCGATGACGAGAGTGCATTACCCATTTGTATTACGTTTTAATTGGAGGTACATTGATTTATAAAGGTATTTTGATGCTCATAGTGGGCAATCCAGCCCATTTGCATTGTGTTTTAATTCATTTATCTATTGTTTGGAATAGATTCTATGATAATATGAAGATATTTCACATTCAGAGGTTTCACATTTGAACTTCTTAGATAGATACTTTAAATTGAGTAACTGCATTAATCTGTGAAATTCATTTTCTGATTCACTTACAGTTAAAAGATGTAATTGCACTTAATATTTGGGTTGGAACGAATGTACAGTTGAAAGATGTTTGGGTTGGAATGAATGTACTTGTGTATTATTGTTTCATTCCTTTGTGGCATCTGGTATGTGTAGAACTCTGGATTTTATGTCATTTTGGAAATGGTTTTGGTTCTGGTCAGAGTTAGTTTGTTGTCTTATTGAGTTGATATCAGATGGATCTAAGTTGTCCTTTTGTAAATTTCCATCTTGAGGAGCTTCTTTATTGCTCTGTCTCCATATTTGTTGATGTATTGAATGCTGGTTTATAAGGGAATTTCAATGCCCAGAGTGCTTTGCCCATTTGTATTGTGTTTTAATTGGAAGTGCATTGATGTAAAAAGGTAAACTGATGCTCATAGAAATCTGGTCTACCCGCCCATTTTGCATAGTGTATTCATTTATAAGAGTCATTCAATGTCCATAGTTGGCAGAATTGGAGGGAAATTGATTTGTAAGAGAAACTTTGTGTTGTGTTTGGATTCGAAGTAAATTGGGTTACAAGGGAAATTCAATGCTGAGAGTGCATTACCCATTTTTATTATGTTTTAATTGGAGGTACATTGATTTATAAATGTATTTTGATGCTCATAGTGGGTAGTCCAGCCCATTTGCATTGTGTTTTAATTCATTTATCTGTTGTTTGGAATAGAGTCTGTGATAATATGTAGAGATTTCACATTCAAAGGTTTCACATTCGAACTTCTTAGACAGATACTTTAAATGTAGTGACTGCATTAATCTATGAAATTCATTTTCCGATTCACTTACAGTTAAAACATGTAATTGGACTTAACGTTTGGGTTGGAAGGAATGTAAAATTGAAAGATGTTTGGGTTGGAACGAATGTACTTGTGTTTGTTGTTTCATTCCTTTGTGACATCTAGTTTGTGGAGAAATCGAGATTTTATGTCATTTTGAAAATGGTTTTGGTTCTAGTTAGATTTAGTTTGTTGCCTTATTGAGTTGATATCAGATGCATCTAAGTTATCCTTTTGTATATTTCCATATTGAGGAGCTTCTTTATTGCCCTGTCTCCATATTTGTTGATGTATTGAATGTTGGTTTATAAGGGAAATTCAATGCCCAGAGTGCATTTCCCATTTGTATTGTGTTTTAGTTAGAAGTGCATTGATTTAAAAAGGTAAACTGATGCTCATATAAATCTGGTCTACAAGCCCATTTTGCATTATATATTCATTTATAAGAGTCATTCAATGTCCATAGTTGGTAGAATTGGAGGTAAATTGACTTGTAAGAGCAACTTTGCATTGTGTTTGGATTCGAAGTAAATTGGGTTACAAGGGAAATTCAATGCCGAGAGTGCATTACCCATTTGTATTATGTTTCAATTGGAAGTAACAGGTCCTTTTGTAACTTTCTATGTTTCCATATTTGTTTATGTATGGAATGTTAGGTTCTTTGACATATTTGTTGGTTTATGGAATGCTAGGTTATTTGTGAATATGAAACCAATAGCTATGTGCTTTTGTTGTTCACTATTTTATGAAATTTTCATATTAAAGTAAGTGACTTGTTCAAGATTTCATTATTCACTCGTTTGTCATCATATTTACAACTCAGTTATAAATTTGTCGTAAAACATTTGGTGTGTAGAGGCATAACATAAAATCCCATTTGCATTCTCAGGAAAGTTTTCTACATTATAATAGACTATAGATGTTCCTTCTAAAATGGATTTTGGTTTCAATGCCGCAAACAATATGAAATAAAACAACTTAGGTTGTAAGCCAAAATCTTTATGTGACAAGAAAAAGATACAATTCATCCAAAATCCACATCATAATGTGGTTACAACCAAAAACATATGACACCCCTATTCTTTATGGCCTTGAGAATCTTGAGTGCTAAAACCCCCCAAGTTGCCTGCTTGAGCCAGGTAGGTTGGCCTACCTAAAAAGGGTTGATTAGGAAATGGTTGATTGTTGCCATATGATTGAGTCCAATTTGCACCTTCCAACCATGGAGGATTTGAGTACCCATACCTCAGATTTACACTACTAACCCCTGCATTAAGTGGAGGTGTGTAATGAGCATACATAGAATTGACACCTCCTCTGGTAGGAATAATGCAAGTGGGTAAACCCTCAGTTTGATAGTGAGGCACTTGAATGTTTATGAGGTCTTAGAATAATGGTGTGTTATTTGCAATATTGTCTAATGAGTTTGAAATAATCCTGGTTTCATCAGCTTTGCTTGCATCATTGTCAACCATATTGATCATCACTTGTTCCTTTTCAAGCGTTTGTTGTGTCTTTGTTAATTCCTTTTATTGCATTGCCATTTGTTTTTGTTGGTCCTTAACTTGCCTTGCTTTATCTCTTTCAAGCCTTTCATCTGATCGACGTTGTGCTGCAACAATCCTTACTACCTTCTTCTCCTTGACTAGATCCTTCTTTTTCTGTTTTAATTCCTGCATTTCAATTTTTATTTTATTTTTTTTCAGACTCAACTAACCAGTTTATATAGTCTTCTGAGGTGAGTAACTATGAACTTCGGCCCAAACGAAGACTACCCAGTGTACCTTGCTATTTTTCATTGATACTCTCTCTACTGGTAGCTTTAGGAACTGGCCAAGTATCTTCTCCACCCCTCCCACATGCATGTCATTGCTTGGTACTTCCCTTTCGGTATCTGAGACAACTGATTGAACTATATCATTATCTTCATTTGATGCCTCATTATGTGCTTCATCTTCTTCCATTGATTTGTTGTCCACAAAAAAATGAACAATTTCATTGTTCAATTCTGCTAGTTGTGAGGGCATGTTCATGCTTTTTTCATTGGTTGTTGAGACATTATGTTCATTCATATTAATCATGACTTCTACTAGCTATGATAGTGGGGTTACTTGGCTTGGCAATGTCAATTGATCATTGTCAACTGCATGTTCAACAATGTCATTAACAATATCAACAACATGAGTTTCATGTTCTTGAGTTGGTAGAACGATCTCCATGTTACTGCAAATTTGTTCATGATTATACTGTGTTTCACATACTGTTTCATCATCTTCATCATATAAGTGTCTTTGAGAGAGGGAAATCATATTACCAGCTGCAACCACATCATCTTGTTCATCTACTTCTTTCACTTCAACAACTATTTGGAAATGCCCTTCTTCCTAACCATCCGCATGAAACACCTTGCTACAACTAGTATCATGCATAAGAGCATCATAATTCAGTGGCCAGATTCCTATCCTCCTAAAACCAACCTTGATATTTGATGGCATCAGAGCTCGTTTAAAAGCTTTACTTGCAAGCTCTGCTAGCTCAAACCTTTTCACCTCAACCCCTAGATTCTTTGCCATCCATGCAACACACTCTAACTTGAAATAGTTCTTGAAAGGGACAAACACACTAACATCAAGGGGTTGCAATATTTGAGTGGTATGAGCGGGCAATGTCAACAGGTCAATGCCTAAATTGTTTGCTTCCTCAATTGTTTGTACAACCATGTGGCTCCCATGGCAATCTAATATCAATAGGTGTCTGGTATTAGGTGAGACGCCACTTGGTATTGATGCAACAAAGTGAAAAATCCAACTTAAAAATAGTTCTTTAGTCATCCATTCATGCACCTGGTTCAAAATTATGTAGATAGTTTTTCAGTTGATTTTTACCTTTGAATAGATAAAATCCTAGGATTGAAGTACCAATTGCATTGACACAACATAAAATATGTATCCACTCCCTGCACTTAGGAAAAATATTTGGCACATTTCGTCTCCCTCTCTTCTAAATTACTCGCATGCCACAATTCCTCCCTACTTGTAAACATGTTTCATCATAGTTCCATATATGGTTTGCTCCATAAGAATGTTTATTGTAAGCACTAGAAAGAGTGTCATAGAACTTCTACACAACTACAGGGCACAAATGTAATGCTCTGTCTTTGTCAAGGCCCTCATTTGTACGCAATACAAGGTTTGGATGCTTTTTTTAAAACCCAAACCACCATGATTTACCAGGAAACCCATCTTTGAATGGGTTTGGCCTCCCTTGACAAATTTGAGAAACTGTGGATTTGAGTTGTATCAACTCTAGCTCATGTCCCAATTGGGCCATCTCTTTACACCACTCAACCACCTTGGTCTCCTCCTTGTCAGTCATAACCATAAGAGGCCCTCTACATTTTGTATGAGTCAACCCATTTATCCAATAATGTATTGATGAGGGAGGAATACCATGTTTTTTGCAGATGCCCAAACTGGGTATTTGTTAAACTCTATGTTGTCAATTGCAACTAACATTCCTTCTTTTTTCCATCCTCTTATAGCATTGATCTTTTTAGTTGAACTTTCCCCTTGGACTATTGTTGACGGTGGCTTTGTGGCTGATGGTGTCACAACATCAGCTTCAGTCGCATGGTAATCCTAAACAACGTTCGTTGGGGCATTGTTGACATTGACATCACCTGTCCTGTCCTAATCTTACAATGGGCATCACAGCTGCGCACCCCTTGTCACTCTCCGACCACTTCTCCTTGTACGAGAAACATAACTAACTTATGCCATAGATGTAACAAATTGCAGAATTATTGCATGCATTTAGTTAATAATATTTGTAAATTATGCTTCCATACAAGGCAAAAATACTTCTTCTTTATTATAGGCAATTATCAACATGTATGTTAGCATCCTTGAAAAATCAAATATATAAAATAATTTTGTTGTATGTCTTCAAAATTATCAGTGATTATTCTTTTGATAACTTGTTTTTACACTTAAAATACCACAATTGTATTTTCACCTAGAAAACTACTGTCAGTTTCCACCTTCTTCTAGTACTATGAGAAGATCTGGTAGTTACTGTTGTTTGAATTAATTTGTTTAGACTCTTATTTGTTATCGCAATTGAATTCATTCATGGCCCACACTGTCTCACCAAGTGGACCTGCATTATCAATCATGTAGTTCAACTAGTGTTTACCTTATGTTGCTTTCAAGTTGAAAAGAACTTTTGAGTAATAAGAAACTTCCATTATAGTAGAAGTTTCTCCTGCAAGATTTGATCCAGGATTGCTAGTGTTAATATTGTAGGCTTGTCTTGGTGTTTTCATATATTCTAGCCTCTGCCAACAACAATGGTCTCAGTTACCATAACCAACATGAGAACATATTGAAGGGATTGGTTGTTTTCCTACAAAGTAATGAACTCTAAGATGAGATCAACATCTGGTATTCTCAAGGATGCACTGATGGGAGTGGGCTCATGTGTTTGGTAAGATTTATTTGAGAGTTATACTATTGGAGGATCATGTAGTTCAAGCAGTTTTTGCCTTATGTTGCTTTCAAGTTGAAAAGAACTTTTGAGTAATAAGAAACTTCCAATGTAGTATAAGTTTCTCCTGCAAGATTTGATCCAGGATTGCTAGTGTCAATATTGTAAGCTTGTCTTGGTGTTTTCATATACTCTAGCCTTTGCCAACAACAATGGTCTCAGTTACCATAACCAACCTGAGAACATATTGAAGGGAATGATGTTTGCCTACACAGTAATGAACTCTAAGATGAGGTCAACATTTGGTATTCTCAAGGATGCACCGATGGGAGTGGGCTCATATGTTTGGTAGGATGTATTTGAGAGTTATATTGTTGGAGGATTATGTGATGATTTTGGGCTTGGAGTTTATGAGGACAACACAAGCATTTCCTTTATTGGAGAAGGATAATTCTTTTATCATTAGAGACCATGGAGCTCATATAATGCCAATGGTGAAGAAAAGTAGTGTGGGATATTGTTCAATGGTATTCACAGTTGTGTTGTATGATATAGATCTCTAGTTACATAAGTTTGAGAAGGGGTCAACCCTATATCATGATCAATAAGAAAGGGAGCAAGTGGGCATGCCTACATGAGCATCTTAAATTGATAGTATGAGTCAATTTGTAGGTTGAGTGGGAGAAGTTGGATATTAAATTCAAACCACGGAGATAATGCCTTCTAGGTATGTTCTTCGATCTTCAAGAAGACTCTTTGCGGGTTCACAAAATACATAGAGATTGAAGATGATCTTTGCTTCTTTGTCACTATTAAGACTCAGATTTTAGACCTTGAAGATAACTCCCTTTATAAGGACTATCTCTACAAACTATGATTAGGTTAAGTACAAAGTGTTAAACTTGGCCAAAAGAATCAGTCTTGCTGTTACTAACTCCTTGATTGGGATTTCGGCTTTCACACCCAACATTTGATTTAATGTATCAAGGAGCTTGGTCCTAGGAATGCTTATGATTTTTGAAGAAATGAAGCCTTGAATGGAGAGAGACTTCAACCAAGTGTCTTCACCAACAGTGTGATGTCAGAGTGAGAGGCTTGAGTGCGTCTTCTAATGAAAATGCTTTTAGTGCATAAGTTGATGATATAGATCCTATGGGTATTGTGGATTATCAAAAATATGTGATGGGGATATATGATTTTCAATTGACTGAGAAATGGCTTGCAAAGATGAGTTGTTCGAAGACAGAGATTGAAGGGGTGCAGAGATACACGAGGAAAAGACATTCGTTAGATACCTTAGTTGCTTAGAGTCAAGGGAGTGACTTTCAAGTCTTCCTATCTATATAAAATATTTTGTGTGAGGGATAATTGACTGCATTAGCATAGAAGTTTCTCCTGCAAGAATTGATCCAGGATATCTAGTGACAGTATTATAGGATTGTCTTGGTGTTTTCATATATTATAGCCTCTGCCAACAGTAATGGTCTAAGTAACCATAACCAACCTGAGAACATATTGAATGGAATGATGAGCACATTAATTGACCAAGTTCAATCTAAATGTAATACTTCAGAATTTTATGAGGAAGACATAACATTTCATTCAAATATTCAGCACAAGATTAATGTCTCATAGGTTCTATTCTTTTTCATCTGTAGCTAGCCATGCTAGCCAATACTCTTCATTATGGTTGTATCATATTTTCCAATCAAATTTAAAATAATTCAGAATATAGAAAAATAGAAAAATTATATATTTTCATGAAAACGACACTGTAAGAACTAAAATAAAAAACTATGAGAAATGAAAATAGAACTGTAAGAAAAATGTGTTGTAATTGAAATAACTAACCTGGATATACTGTCAAATGTTTTGTGATGATTTTTCTTCAAGGTTGGTAGATGGTTTGAATGCATAACATGCAACTTCAATAGTGGTTGAACTTATTTTATAGTTTATGAGAGATTCTTCAGCGTAAATCACATAAAGTTTTCATTTGTAACGAGTTTCGAACCAACTAGTGTGGTTATTTTATAGTTTTTTTCACTTGAATTTAATTGGTGGTAAGGATGGACATGGATTACAATGGTTTAATTTTGAATGTGTGATCTGGATTTAATTGGGTGTGATGCAATGGTTGAGAATTTTATATTTGTTGATCCATGTGCTTTGATATGCTTTAATGAGAAATAGAATGGGTTGGGTGTCAGTTATTGAAGTTATTGGGTTGGATGTCATTTATTGTTGATCTATTTTAATGAGAAATAGAATGGGTTGGGTGTCATTTATTGAAGTTATTGGGTTGGGTGTCATTTATTGAACACAATGGGTTTAAATGTTGAACAACATAGCAATTATGGTTGGCATACATTCACTTTTATTATGTGCAGGTATGGATATTTATTTGGACTACATAGCTCCAATTTTGATGAGTGGAGGTTCAAGTGATTGTTACTTTGTACTTCTCGAATAGATCATTTTGGAAGGATTTATGGTTTTATCTATCTTTTAGTTGGGTCAATATGACTTGTACTATTAAGTGTTAAGATATTATTTATGGACAACTGTGGGCCCAATTAATGTACTCAGAAATTTTGGAAATAAATTAAAACATATTTGCACTTAATGTTATTTATTTTTGTTTAAATATTGGTTGTATATCTCTCAATTTTTGGTAGTTTGGTGTGACCAGTACTATATCAATTAGGAGTTGTCTATAATGCGACTTTTTGGAGATTCCGGTGACGGAATCCGGTGGAAGAAATTGAGGTAAAATCTTGATTTGTTGCAGTTAAAATGGATTTTTAATTGCATATTTGGATTCAACACCCTAAAAAACCCCTGGGACCCTTTGATTGTGCAGAAACTAGCTATCAAACTTGCGATACCAATAAATTGCTGCCGAATTTTTACCGAAAAAACCCACCGAAAAGGCTTTCAAAAAGTTGCATTATAGACAACTGCTATCAGGTCCTTGCACAAGATTAGACATCTCTCCCCTATACCTAACGTTACAAAAAATTATCTCTTGGAAATTGAAAACTAGTCATAATGTACACAACAACCAACATCATTTACCCAACAACATTAAATGCACCCTCAATTTTCAAATTTACTCCAGATCTCGCTGGATTTACAGATGGAGTAGTCTATGACTTTTCGGAAGTGATATGGCATCTCTATGTATGTCATAGGAGAGTTGTTTTTTGGACTTTCGGTGTCGAAAGCCTGCTGAACAATTTGAGGTGAAATCTTGATTTGTGTTATATAGACTGGTATTTTGACTATATATATGAATTCAACACCTTGAAAAACCCTAGGGCACTTCGATTGTGCAGGGGTTATCCATCAAGCTTGTGATTCCAATAAATTCTTGTTGGATTTTAGAGAAATTAGACCAGAAAAACTCATCGGAAAAACTTTCAAAAAAATCTCACTAAACACAACTCGATTCATCAACGGTTGTACACTTGTCTTTTTCTAGCTTAGCACTCCAGCTTGGCTTTCCCACTGTCCAGTTGCACTTCATGCCTCTTATTTGTCGATATTGACACCAAAAAGCACCGGTACATCTCCACTTCAATGCCACAATTACCATATTCCTCCAGCGTGTACGTTTTTTAATCATTTTATTTTTTATAAACATGCTTGTCTTTCTTTGGCATCCCTATTCCAATAGTGATCTTAGTGGCCAGGAGATCTCAGGAGATGGTGATGCTCCTTCCGTAGTTGTATTTCAATAGGTATCAAAGTTTTCCATTTACGCAATTCCTCCCTATTTACAATAAATGATGGTGCTAATAACTCGTTCTGGAATATGCTTCTGAAGTATTTTGTAGAAGTCTATATTTATAAGATTTAAATGCGAATAAATATGATGTCTCACAAGGGAATGACTCTGGTTTTATTGGTCATGTTTCTGAAGTTTTTTGTAGAAATCTATATTTATAAGATTTAAATGTGCGGAGTTTCTATATGTGGACAAATCACACAGTGGTTTCCCCATTTTGAAATCGTGTTATATTGATTTATAGTCGGAAACATTTTTCATGAAAGTGGAGAGCCTATGTTGCAAGTGCCGCCTGGAGATTATGGAGAAGATGGTTCGAGATCGCCAACTTAGTAGATATACCAGTTGTGAATGCCTCAAGGCCACTAATAATGCAAGTTTTTGGTGAATAAAAATCTGATGGAAGTTAAGTCGTATGTAGCCCTCACATTCCCTACCAAGTAACTTTATATTGAGACATTTTGCGATATGAGAGTAGATTTCGTTTTTTCTTTTCTTGACACATGACCAAATTCTGAAATATTGCATATATTATTTTATTTTACATACTGCAGATTGATGAAGCGATGAATGCCATAACAACATTGTAATGGTGATGTATACAGAGAAATGTAAGATAAAACATTATTGACTCTGCGAAAAGACAACCAATAATCGACCCTGTGCTGAGCAACGTTAGTAAAAGAATTGAGTGAACTTGTCGTTATATATGATAGGATGAAAATCATTGATCTTATTGGATTCATAATGTATGTGTAACTGTTATGCTATCCAGTGGTATTACAAATCCAGTGAAATAACAAAAATTTTGTTATTATATCAGTCTTTGTTGTTTACCATATTTTTCTGTGGTAAATAAGAGTCACTGAAATAAAATAAGCAATTTGGCTTAGTGCTTATAAGTAAATTATAATTTCCAATGAAGTATAAATTATAATTAAAAATAAATTTACTTGAACAACATAGAATAACTAATTCCATCACGTTTGTGTTTTATCATAAGAATCAAATTTGGAAAGCCTTGTAATGCTATTCGAAAGTAAATTAAGTTTCCATTTTAAAATAAACTTAAATTTAGAAAACCTTGTAATATTATTCGAAAATAAATTATGTTTCCATTTTAAGATGAAATTAAAAATAAATGAATAATTTTTTTTTACAAACGCCTTCACTTAAAGGAACAAAAGTGTGGAGCAACCAAATGTTAAAAGTGTGCATGCAATATAATAATCACTATTAACAGATTTTTATTAAACATTTTTCCAAGTGGTAATAGTTTACAATATTATTTAGTCAAAAACCCTTCCATCTTAAATTTAATGCCTGTAATATTTCTATATTAAAATGCGTTGTATAAAAGCCCTTCATTTCTATATTAAAATGTGTGGTATAAAAGTAAATGCACAGTTAAAATATTCTATCTAAAAGCTTGATCTCCTCCCTATGTCATCGTATAAATAGAAATAAATTATATAAAAAAATATATAATTTTTAATTTTAGAATATAATGAGTATGAAAGTATAAAAGGAAATAAGTAAAATAAAGTATTTAAAAGTCTTATATCTTATTATAAATTGAAATAAATTATATGAGGGCAAAGCTATTATAGCTTTAGATTTATTAAATATTTAAGGGGGTTAGATTTGTCTGGAGTGTAAATGTTTTTTAAAATATAAAAGTTGAGAAAAGTTTGTATTATGAGTTATTTGAATTTTTTTTATAGTTAACAGGTTAAGATAGATGTAAATCTGAGATTAAGATGTATACTTGTTTTTTATATATGTACAAAATAATCTTGATTATGTAAGGAATTATATCTCTTTTATTTTGAGCAATACACACAAGAGTAAATCCATCTTAGATTTGGATCTATCAAATGTAAATAAGGATCAAATTTCTTGAGGTGTAAACATCTTTTAGAGGGAAAAAAGAGATTTGATCACTATGGATCCTTAATAGATCCAAAGTTAACATGAATCTATAGTGGTTATTTATGTATATACACCATATATTAACTATATAACACATGCATTAAGTACGGAAGGAGCTACACATCTCCATCATGTTTAGTAGCATATATGTGTGTGTGTAAACTCCACACTAAGCATGGAAGAGATTTCACATCCCCTTCATTTTGAGCAACATGCCAATAAAATTTTCCAATGATATAATTCTTCATGGCATTGTATTTTTTCATTATTCAAATTGCATTTTTAAATACATAAATGATTTCACTATAAAATTCTCTTTCTACATTTTAATTATGTACACTAATTCTCTTTCTACATTTTAATTATGTACACTATACAGAGTGAACTTATAGCTCCAAAAACATCTATGAGAAAAAATTGACTAAAAATTACATTTTTGCCAAATATTAGAATAATTAGATCAAACTAGTTGTTTTAATTTTGAGAATTTTCTTGTTTTCAATTGCTTTATATAATATGCATATAGTTGACATTAAAATATTTTATTCAACATTAACATTGAAGTATCTTATTTTCAATTATTTAAAAATATTTTATGTCATATTTTATTCAACATTCACATTGAAATATCTTATTTTCAATTGTTTTATATAATATTTATATAGTTGACTTTGAAATTTGCAGTCATTCTCCATTGGTTCTGTCCACCACACTAAAATTTCCAATATCTGTCATCTACAAGTAAACATCCTTTCATGGGCTAAGCTTGTTGTCGTATATCCTATGGAAAACATAATTGTGCTCTAGTCCTTGTGCCCAAAACGGGAAGGACTTATTTAAAAGAAAATGAAATGTCAAGTCCTTGTGCCAATCTGGAAGGACAGGTTGTTTATGAAGCCGGTTGGAGTAGGGACTATTGCTGGACTCAGAGTACCGGTTAACACAATAAGTCCAACCTTGCTTAAGAAGTTTAAAAATATGGCATGATCCATGACTGCGCCCTATTCAATCATACGAAAGTATAGCACTAAAAATTCTTACATAAAGTGCAGATAAACATATCTACATATATTCATCAAGCTTGATGCGTGATAAAGAGCTGAGGTGCACACCTAAACAGGTATTGAAAAATGGTGATGGCCCCGAAAGGATTTTGAAAGTAGAAAACAAGTAAAGGAGGGTCAATAAATCCCATAATACGACCATTGGAGAATGCGTGTCAAAACCCTATCAATAAGTAGAATCTATTTGTCTTTATCCCACCTAAAGCGGTTAGCGCTGAAGTGGAACCCATGCTCGTCTGTCTATACAGTTTGCATTTCGAGTTTATGTTAACACCCTGTTGTTCTACGGATCAAAGTTTATTTGGTAATAGAGATAACTGGTTCACCTAGCGGTTTTCCATTTTGTTGTGGCCACAACCACCACCCTATTAAAACCCGCTCTAGTGGAAAATTTGAATGGGTCCCCTAGATGTTTGGTATTTCATTTCTAACTGGAGTTGTCACATGGAATTATGTTTTCAATTCTTAATGGTCAAGACCCCCTTGAATAAATCCCTGCGGTATGATTTATTTATAACCCAGTCCAACCCTTCATTCATATCCTTTCATTGGGACTTACTCAACCCACAAAACCTTCTATCACGTCTTTATTTCTATTATAATGCTTTTATAATACAAATACTCTACAATCATGCATAACTTACCTTTTTTGCACTTCCTCGGTCTTTACACATTTCTTGAAGCTTGCCTTTATCACTATCGCAATCCCGCAATCTTCGCAATCATACTACACATTCCTCTTTTTCATTCGATATGCGATGGCCTCCCTAACTTCAAACACAATTAACCACGTCCATATCCTATCCGGTCCTCTGTTACATCGTTCCATCGCATATCACATTTTACATTGGTTAAGGGCTAAGGTCTATCTCCCATGAATAATTGCGATCCGATCGCATCACACATCGCAATCGCGCTTCATTAAAACCCAAGGTCCATTCACTTGCCATTGAAACATTGCGATGCGATGTTAATTTAAGCTTCTCCACCGTTGATCAGAGAATATGATCCAATGGTTAGCCATAATATCGCTTATCGCAAAATCGCAATCGGCACTTTCAACCAGTGCATCGGCCCAAGCTTCAACATTCCGCGATATGGTGGACCCGCCAAGATTATTAAACACAACACATATGTTTTTGGGTCTGAATCCCATTGCAAATCACAATCGACGGAACCAGGGGTGATGTTGCATGTCACTACCCACTGCGATGTGCGATTGTGACTTGATCGCATCGCAACCTTGGTTGAACCACAGGTCGATTCTTTCACCATAGTCCATCTCATTATAAAAGTTTTAATGGGGGCAAGAATTGTTGTTTGGGAATTTCTAGCATATTTTTCGTAATCATAGCTAATTTTAACTATTTTTTCAGGCGAGGATCAAGATAAGGAAAACGAGTTCAAGGAGCAGATGCGTAAGCATCAGGGATGGCTGTGGGTAAAAGACGCATGAGCAGATTCGAAGAGTTTATATATGCGGGTGTATTCTATTGAAGATCCGGCTGTAGGCATTCATGGTCGGGTTTCCATGTGTTGCCTGTGTATTTCGAAAGTTATGTTGTCCCAAGTTTTATCATGAAGAGATGAAACACAGTCATGCTCCTTTCCATCGACGTCCATTCATTTCCCCCATGAAATAAAATGCCCTAGAAAATGTGGCCTCGACGTGTCAGCAGTTTCACCGACCATTCTACGTTTGTATATTTTTAATTTCTATATTGAAAAGGGTAGGAAGGTGCAAAGTCAGGGGAATACGGAGGGTCAATTTCTTTTTGCATAAGTATTACCTCTGGAGATCAAAGGAGGACTTTTTTTTGGGCAGAACAGGGTTTTATTTATTTTGCTAATAAAGAACACTGTTTGGGTCAAGAAGAATCCTTTTTTCAGACTCGTTTTCCTTTTTCTTTTATGTTTGGAATCAGGGTGTGGTGCCTGGCATGAGGATATATATATGTATTTTTTTGTGCACAGTGATAATAGACAACTTATGACTAGTCTTGGTTATTCGAATATAATTCGTTATCATGGTTAACTCATGAGCCATCTCTAATTCGAAGCTATATTAAACATCAGTTGCGAGTTTTATTTGTAGGAACAGGAATGTGTATTCTTGTACGAATAATTAGATTGCAATTAAGCTTAAATACAATCTTGTTCATCGGTGAACTCAGTAATTGATTTATTGGACTTGGAATCTATATATGATGTTTAATCTCTTTTATTACGCTCCTGCGGGATAGATTAGAATAGTTAGGACTAGCAAAAGTAGGTAGAATCAGTATAGATAGGACTTGATACATATAGGTTAGCTGTTTCTTTTGTTGATTTGATGGAAGTCTTCCTCTAGGGAGCAATCTTTCAACACCTATAACAGTTTACAAGATCCTTCAAAACCCGTTGGAACAAGCCATTCCAAATGAAAGCAGATCTAATCAGGGTCTACGATCGGGTTGGTTCCCCTTTGTTGGCACATGAAAATTCGTCGTGTCAACATGTACATAAGGGTCATTCTATATCCTGAAGGAAACAAGGAAACAAGCTTTGGTTGGCGACTAGAGATAACCACAAACAATGAGGTGAAGGCTCTGAATTTGTATCAAGAACTTACTTAACTCATGAAAAATGGTACAAGGAAGGCCATAATTGGAAGTGATTCGTCAATTATCATTAAAGAAATACAAAGTAGTGTGAGTAGGTAGAAATACCAATTAAGATATCTGATCCAAAGAGCAAGAGCAAAGGTGGAAAAATTTGAAATCCTTGAATTCTCTCAAGTCCTAGGCACATACAATTCCATGGTAGATGCAAAAGCAAATGAGGCAATTGGAGTGGAGGAAGGAATACTTAGAAGAAAGGCTAAAGGATTAATTTGACCTCCTCTCCCATGACAAACATCACAAAAGTTTGCAACCCAATGCCTTCATGGACAAAAGGCAATCTTCTTTTCATGAGAAGGATGAAAATATTGGTTGTAACTCCATTGAGAGCCAACACACCTTCATATTCAATGGAAGCTATGTGGAGTTATGAAATTCCCATTAGGATAAATTAATGTTGGATTTGCGATATTATGCTCTGGTTCTAGGTAAGTTTGCTATTGTTTTTTTGCAGGGTGTTGACAAACAGTGGCACAATGGCAAACTTTGCAGATTATTATCATGGCCAACACTAGAAACCCCCTTGGAAATCAGGTGTTTTGATTTTGTCATCTTTGGTGTTATCCAGTTCTATTATACCCAACATTGTTTCTCTAGTTTGGTTTCTCTTGGTGAATTGAATTGCATTAGGAAGGAGACCTAATGACTGGTTTTACAGACTCGATTTTGGTTGTTGGAAAACAAAAACAGGTTTCCATTACGAATTTGATCACTATGCACTATGCGAAGCCACAAATTTGCAAATAACTTAGTGAAGGTGTGAATTCCATGTAGTTGATACTTAGAAAGCTCTTACTCTCTTTAGCAAGTGCAAGTGCAGTCAAATTGAACGTCATAGGGTAAAGGATACAGAGATTTCAGAGCTCTTGGCTAGGGGCTACACCTTCATAGAGAATCCTCACACTCCCTGGGTCCTTGGTAACTCCTCCAAATGCATCCATTGGCTGCGTATAAACTATGGAAGAAACAGACAAGTTTTTTCAACAAGTTCAAAGTGACATGGAAATGGGATAAATATATATGGAAATTAATCTTTAGGATGGCACAAAAAGGGAGGCCCTCAACAGGCATGACTTCAATTAATGCTAGTTTTTTTTTAATGTATTGCAAAGTTGTATTTTTTCTAGACAGTTGTTAGGCATTACACTAGTAGGCTCTAATAGCTATGGATAAGGGGAAACCATAATAGCTCAGTTGTTAAATACCATTTTTCAGATTTTGGACCTCTTCGAAGCTTTTTTTTAGACTTGATAGTCTATTCTTTTTATTGACTTTTTGTATAGTACGACCACAACCAATTGTAAATACAAATGATAACCATTCTTATTCTAAATAAAAAAATGTATACTTCCTTATTGGATCCATAATGGATTTGTTTTGTTTCTTGTGTTTTTCGTACCCAATCATATTTGAATTCAAATTCTTATTCATATTCAAATCTTGCTACTATGGTTTCTACCAAACCAATGACCAAAATCCCTAGTACCAATAATCCGAAACCAACTAAAAAAAGGCTATAACATGTGAGTGAAGCTAGCAAGTGGCATGACCCCGTGCCACATGCACATGACATAATTGAACGTGATAAAAAAATGAGATTGTAAGTTCTTAACAAGCATAGAGTTATAGTAAAGCCCTAAGTTTCACCTGCTCCAAATAAAAAATGCACTATTATGTGAAATTGGGGATTAATTCCAAGGTAAGATTTCATGAACCACTTTAGCCAATGAAGCCCACCTATAGTGAAAACTGAAGCATGTGTCAATGACCTAAACCTAAGTAGCCCAATGCATTGAGGAAATGGCACAAACATGTACCAAACATCAATTTACATGTAATGCGATATAATCTTGGTGTATACCACACTCAGCGATGTGTGTAAAAGAAAGAATAAATGGTCTTTACTTACTTACTAGCCTCATCCAAAATTATTATCCCTTGCTTCCAAAATTATTATCTTGTGCTTCCCTGGAGAGAGTGTTACCTTCTTTTGTGCAAACATTTCGATCTTGTTTCTCACAAACCGATACCCTTGTAGAAGATAATGCAATACCAACCCCAACCTTAATAAATAGTATAAATTAAAAGGGAAAAATACATAATTTTAATCAACCACCAAATTGTTTACCAAGTCCCTGGCATCAAAGGCATTGAGTTCTATAACACCTTCTTTATAATTGATTCCAAGTACCTGGCATCAAAGGCATTGATTTCTATAACACCTTTTTTATAATTGATTCCAAACAATCCATGACCAAGTACCAGTATACTGGTGGTCTTCCCTATTCTAAAAAGACCATAACAACAATAAAAAAGCCTACTATTATTTTCCTTGCTAAAAGTGTTCTTCCATATTCTAAAAGGACCATAACAACCATAAAAAAGCCTACTATTATTTTCCTGGCTAGTAAACAATTTATACCATCACATGCTTTCTCAAAAAACCGAATTCTGTTATGACATTATATTTTTATTGTTTCTATACATCAAATTTCAGAGATGAAAATGGTGGTGCAAAACACATACACGTAAGATAAGGTTGGGTATGTTGCCTTTCCTAGCAATGACTTAAAGCCTTGAAATGGCGTCTTGGTTGCCAACAATATCAGATACCTGAGTGGGCCTATATTTTCCAACCCATATAGTTGCTTGCAGATGATGAGAGTGGGGCAGATGAACCATCCATTTGAACTTCCATTCTTTCACAACACTGGCAGCAATGGAAAACTAAGAATAGGGTGTATTATCAAACACTTTCAGAAAAATTGATCGATTCTAAATCAAAGCGCTGTGGAGCGTTCGAAGTTGGTCTAAACCTTCACTTGAACAAATTGTTCCTTTGAAAAAAGGATTCAGGAATGATTCTGAATAGAGTGTTATAAAATAATATATCGATATTGATTTTCCTGTTTTCCCGATGTTTCAAATTTTATGGATACTCCGTTATATTAGTGAAACAGAGAAAGTAATTGATAGTATGTAATTTTGTTATTCCATTTATTATTAATGTAATCAAATTTAGTTATTTAGTTAAATATCATTGATATTTCGTAATTTATACTATTGTTTTTATTGAATTCAAGATAGTTGATATTACAACATCCGTTATTATAAAATATTATATCGAAAAAGAATTATGAATTTAGTTGAGATGTATCACAATCATATAAAAAGTGATGAATACTTCATTATATTAATAAATTAGGTGATTTAGAGTGGGTCATTTTGTTACTCCATTTATCCTCAATGAAACTTAGGTAATTGATATTTGGTGACTCGCGTTATTTTAAATATTGCTTTTTTAAGTCCAATCAAGGTAGTTGATATGGGATCATCCAATTATGTCATTTTTTAATAAAATAAAATTATAATACATTATATTTATTTAATAAAATCAAGTTATGAAACATTATAATGGTATAGAAAAAATATTTATGAATTTGGTTGAGATGTATCATAATCCCATACAAAGTGACAAGTTCGTTTTATGGAGGTGAGCCATTTCAAAAGTTTATTTTTGTTGTAGAATATGTCCAAATCTATGTTGTCATAAAGAAACAAACAAATATTGCCATAATATTGTCATAATTGATATGTCCAAATCTATAATGCCATAAAAGAATATATGACAATGTACCTTTATTATGGGTGAGAGAGGTATGTTGAATTCTATGCATGAGCATATGTCCCTTTGAAATTTAGCAATCTTTCATCCTCCACTCCAATCATGACAACCATGTTGTCAAAATACTTTCTTATTTCCAGTCTTCAAATCAAATATATGAGTGAATTGGCCTTGTTGTCAAATATGCACAAGGGATATCAAGTTCCTTCATAGCGCTGGAAGATAAAGCACATCATGTAGAAGAAAATCCAAGAATCTAGAAAATTTAAGCATGATGGTATCAATTCCCAAAGATTTGAGACTTGCCTTATCTACATAAACTAAAATCTTAAAAGAAGTCTCTTTGGAAGCACATGTGGCATGTTTAACTTATGACAAGCAACCATGCATCTCACCAAGAAGCAAATGAATTGTGGAATAAATCTTCAGCTACTCTTATATTATAATGGGCAACACTGTAGTGAATGCATTATGTTTTGCATTTATCTTCTTTCTACTATTGATTTTCTTTGATCTTCTCCTAGGGGATTATGCATATCTTTTCATCATGTATACTTTTGTCGCAATGGACACAACAAATATCAAATGTCTCACCTTGATTATGTCTACCCCCTCTACCTTTGAAATTCTTTCTTCCATGTCCTCTTTTACTGCCATCTTCCCTAGTAGAAACATATGATTGATTATTTCCATTCCCAGTAAGGCACATCGTCTCTCTAATGAATTGAGTTGTCTTCTTCTTTGCAAATGCTTGCTCACATTTTGGATATCCACTCCATGGTTGCCAAGGAATTTTTTTCAACTAAAATAAAATGGAGTTTGATGCTGGGAGACATTTAAATAAAATTTCATTCCTGCCAAAAAATCAAGGTTGAGTGGAATATTTTTTGCTAGAAATGGTCAAAATTTCATGAACTTGTTAATTTCCAGGCTCTCTCTTAAAACATTGTAGGGAAAACAGAAAGAATTAGTGCATCTTTTTTCCTAAAATAATTTCGTCATATATATATATATATATAGATATATATATATATATATATATTTTCCAAATTAAATTTTATCGTGTTGTTTTACTCTAAAAATTACTAAACTTACAAAATAAATGGTGATATTCTCTCTCTCTCTCTCTCTCTCACACACACACACACGTGTGCGCGCTTGTCGAAAATACTCCCTCTTAGTCTCGAAAAAGTGACATTTTCTAATAATAAATGGAGGTGAAAATGTCATGGCTTATGAGTTTGAGAGCAAGACAGTTGCATTATATTTCTCTAATGGGAGATCCAATTGTGAAGATTTCACATTAAGGCTTATATAGGTATACAACGAGCTGAAGGAAAGAGTATAAATATCTGAAGTTGTTTTTCTCTCCATTAATTGTGATCATGAGATAATTCCCTCTACAGACACATGCTCAGTAGAGATACTTGTGTTTGCGTTGACATAGAGTAGGAATGTTGAATTATTTATGTTCCCTCATATATTTTCCTCCAAATCTTTCAAACGAACAAGGTTAATTTCTAAATTTAAGATAAAGTAGGAACACTTATTCATTTTCGTTCCCCTGCAACTTTTCCTCCAAACCTTTCAAGCAAGCAAGGTTAATTTCTAAATCTACTTAACAATAGGAAAACATGTTTTTGATTGAATTTTTTATGGCTAGAAAGTTGTGACTTGTTCGTACAAGAATACTTGGGCTAATGGGGTAAATTAAAACTACTTTTGAAGGTTCTATAACAATAAAGAAAGAGATAGGGTTTGGCACTAAATGCCATTAAATCCTTTAAGGCTAGATATACTTCAAATATCTACAAGGTAAAATAATATTATTATAATTTCAATTAAACTAAGGTAATATATTCACTATGCAAGGAGAGTAGAAAATACAACCAATCTATTGGAAATATGCTACTTATCTAATCAAAACTATGAAAAACATCCACATAAATAATAAGAGACTTACTTGAATATTGTCCCAAGCTTGAAGCTTGAACATCCATAAACAAAAGTAAATACCATGTGTACAAAGAAGAAATCGAACTTCCTCCAACGAGGCACACATGTGAGCATAAACACCCTCGTAAATTCCTCCAAATATGTAGAAAGTACACTACCCTAGGTGAGTGACTCTATAATCCACGAATAAGCCATAATGTATCATCAAAATGTCAATAAAGTTTAAAGCACTCAAGAAATGAGTCTCCAACCCATGCATGTGGATAAACTGAGACGTAATACATGTGTGTGTTGACTAACTTAATACAATGTTCTAATAACTCCATAAAATTAAGTATTTCACTCCATCACATAAATTGAACATAGTGTGACATGAGTAAACCAAGAGTAGACAGGAAACCCTTAGGCAAAAATCATTCCCTAGATCCTCAAGTAGGTGCTTAGATGATGGAGTGAAAATGCAAGCGGAAAAGGTGACTTCATCATGATTTAACCACCACAAATATGTGATCTAGTGTGACTAGGAGTGCATATATTCATATGTTTTCCAAAGAGGGAGTGACTACATGAGTTACCATTCATTGGGCCTTATTTTCCTTTCTTTTCCTTTTTCTTATATCTAGGACTTAGGGAATGAGGCCTTCATCAGTTTGGCGCAACTCATAGATATAAAATTTACATGAATTTGCACTTCAACCTTATATTTTAGACTTAGATGCATCATTCTAGTGTATCTTTAATGATTTTGGCTTTCAATTTTATTTTTCTTTCATCACAAATGACAAAGGGGGAAACAATTTTCCACAAATCTATAAAAGCTTAATTATAAAGGTGCTACGTGATGAAAATGAATGAATATCATATGGAAAGACATGGGATCAAATTTGAATAAGGGAAATAACGTGTACAATAAGATTGGTGTGTAGCACCTACTCAAATCACCAAGTATATGCCCAAACCGTCAAGATGAAACACTTCTCTAAGTAAAATTATGAAACACTGTGGAACAAATCAACTTAGAACTTATAGCCAAAGCATCAAGAGTTATAATAGAGTTATTAAGTGATCATAATAAAAGTAAATACACATTGGAAATATCATATACACATGGATCAAACATATCAAGCTAAATGTGGTAGCTAAAGAAAACTCTTCCTACGCTTAGTGTCCTAGATGGCCAAGGAAAGGTGTAATAAAATCAATGATACATCGATGAATTACATATAGATCCATATATCTTAGTTTGAAAATTATCTATGTGACAAGAATCGTGGGGATTGACGACATGCTTAATGATAGTGACAATGATTATGGTGGTGGGTTATATGTTGAAAGTCCCACACTTGAGGAAAGTTATGATAAGGATGCTATAGGAATGATGAACTTGTTCATCGAAAATTTGTTGCAATATGATGACAATAAAGATGACAATTACGATGACAATAAAATAGATGTCCACGATGTTATAATTATGTAATGCACCTAGAGTTGACAAGGACAATAATCACGAGGACAACAAACACATGATGAATTGATGATGGAAATGAGGATGGTGTTAAGGGCTTAAGGATTAGGGGTTAGAATATTTAGGTGTTAGGGGGTTCAAGGTTTAAGGGTTCTAGGAGTTAAGGGGTTTAGGGGTAAGGGCTTTTGGGGTTCAGGAGTTAGGGGAAAAGGGTAAAGGGATAGGTCTTAGGGGATTTAGGGATTAGGGGCTTAAGGTCTAGGGGGTTGATGCCCACGGGGTTTAGGGGTTAGTGTTTAAGGGATTCAAGGGGGTTAATCCAATGGATTAGGGGTCAAGGTATTTAGGGGTTAATGGCTTAAGGTTTATGGGATTTAGGTGTTAATGGGTTAAGGGGTTAGGTATTATGCTTTAAGGTGTTTAAGGGTTACAGGTTACAGGTTAAGGGTCGAGGTTTAAGAGGATAAGGGGTTAGGGCTGATGGGGTTAAAGGATTATAGGTTAGGTGTTGGGGATTAAGGGGTTATTGGCTTAGGGTTTAATGGATTATGAGTTATGAGTGTAGGGGTTAAGGTATTATGACATATGGGTAAGGGGATAGGGAATTTAGTGGTTATGTGTTAAGGGCTTATGGGTTGTGATAATGGAGCCCCTAATCCCTTTATCACAACTATTGGGGGTTCCCTTATCAATTTCTCTCGATGCCATTCATATAGGCCCTGAAACCCCTATGCCATCAAGTCCTAAGTTCCCTTCTCATTCTTTAATGCTAGGATTATAGATTTTAATAAACCATGCTTAGACCTCCCACTTCTATCCATTAAAGCTACCCTTATGTCCCCTTTCCCCGTTCAATACACTACAATATTTTCCTCCCCAAAAATTCATGAGAATCGAACATTTGAAGGTAGTAATTTAATAATTCCCTCTAAAAGTTCAATGCTATTGACTAATTTTTTTTTTTTTGGTGGGGGTTTGGGGGGGTGGGTTCCGGGGGAAGGGGGGGTTTATTCAAAACTACTCCAAAAGTTACATTGTCATGGAATTTTAAGGGGGATTTTCAAACAAACCTCTCCCCGACCCCACCCCCCATCACACCACCCACCCTCTCCCCCTATGCCCCCCTTTAAAAATTAATGAGAAATTGAACTTTTGGAGGCAGGAATGAGTCTTTCATCAGTGTGGCACAACTCATAGATATAACGTTTACATAATTTTCAATTCAAACTTAGAGTTTAGACTTAGATACATCATTCTAGTTTATCTTTAATGATTTTGGCTTTCACATTTTTCTTTTCTTTCATCACAAGTGACAAAAGGGGAAATAATTTGCCACAAATCTATGAATGCTTAATTAAAAGTATCAGGTGATGAAAATGAATGAATATCCTATGGAATGACATGGTGTAAAATTTGACTAAGGGAAATAATGGCTACAATAACATCAATGTGTAGCACCTACTAAAATCACCAAGTGTATACGCAAACCATCAAGATGACACACTTCTCTAAGTAAAATTATGATACACTATGGAACAACTTAGCTTTGAACTTATAGCCTAAGGATCAAGAGTTACAATAGATTTATTAAGTGATCATAATAAAATAATACACATTGGATATATCATATGCACATGGATCATACATATCAAGCTAAATGTGGCAGCTAAAGAAACCTCTTCCTACACCTAGTGTCCTAGATGGCCAAGGAAAGGTGTCATAAAACCAATTATACATCCATGGATTACATATAGATCCATATATCTTAGTTGTAAAATGATCAATGTGACAATAATTGTATGGGTTGACAATGTTAGCACTTTGTAATTCCTCCACGCTGAGGAGAGGAACCCAAATGTAACCATAAACCACTTTGGAATTGGAATCTATCCCTTCCAGTTTCAATGAGGGTTTTCTCTGTATGATTCTCCAGTCACTTAGGTCTTAGGCGGGGTATTGAGATTAGAGAGGAATAAGTTTAACAATGTGAAGGTAGGGAAGAGGGAAAATCCATTGGGCATACGGTCATATGGAGCTCATGATTTTCAGTGATATGATGGGGAAAATTAGGAAACCTTACACAAGGGCAAGATAGGATATCCTTATGATGTTTTTTGTCAAATTCATTGTAGAGGTGATGAGTAGAGGAGTAATGAAAATGGTGACACCTAAAGCATCTAACTGAGGATGAATTCTAGATGTTAGAATGGAAGAAAAACATAAAATGTTCAGTAAGCTATAACAGAGCACTTTACAATGAATTATGAAATAAGTCTTGGCTTAACTAAACATGAGGACATAACATTTCAAGCATGAGATGTAGCAAATTAAAAACTCACATATACAAGAGAAAACATCACCATAAGAAATTGACACATGAATCCCTATAAACGTTAACTTAAGCCTTCATCACTCATTGAAAATTTTCTAAAGATATACAATGCACAATGTTTTGTTTATCTAATCTTGACCAACCATTTCTTAATAAAAAATACATACTATATACATCAAAGACAATTAGTTCCTTCCTTTAGGAACCAAATTCCCCAAAAATATTTTAGTTTATCCATATAACAACAAAAATATAACTGATTTCTAGAAACAAAGAAGTTGTTTTGACCAAAAGAGTCTTCAAAAAATTACATTAAATGTCTACACAAATATGGAGCTTGACCCTCCAATGTAATTCAAGACATTTTTCATGACTAAAAAAATTGGTTTGGTCAAGTTTAAACTCGAAATGAAAAGTCAAATCATTGACTGTGTGAAAGCGTAGCATAGGTGTTGCACTACTCCCTTCTTTAGTAGAAACGCAACAATAGAAGCGCAATGAGTTGATGGTTCGTCTACTTCTGATCATTTTTTGAGCCTCTGAATGAGCTGTGCATCTGAAAAATTACATGAACGTCATCAAATACCCTTTGAAAAGCCTCTTTTCATACTGCAAACCTTCCATCCTTGAAAAACACCATCTACAATAAAAGTGCAACACCTATGTGAAAGCGCAACAAAATTTTACCTTCACAATTATGACTAGTGCTGAGGTCTCTGAATAAAGAAAACAACTTGTTGATGATGTTCTTGTAAGCATTTTTTTCAAGTTCCCATACACAAAAAATTAGCCAAAATCTCACATTTCCGTAAAACCCTAATGCTTTTGTCAATAATGCAACATTATTGTGTGAACTACTCACTTTGCAAAAAGTTTCATAAGATTAAGAAATATGACTAAACGTGCTACCAAAATGACTTCATGTAGAATATAAATCTCTCAACATTCTTATCCAACTTCATTCAACTGGCACACTCAGGGAAAAGGACAATTTTTTTGTTTGTTTTAATTACCTGTTCAAGACTCAGAGATTAGCTGCTTCAGCCAATAGATCAAGATTTTCTCTTCTTTTTTTCTTATATTTCCTGCAATGCCTTCTATTGATCAGAAAATGATCCTTGATGACTTTTAATGATAAAAATAAAAGTCAAAGGATGCTCTTGGAAATATTCTCATTGCATAGATCTCTTCATTCTAAATCTACTGTAATTTGAATGGACCAAAATAGACTCCGGATGAAGGCGTTATTGTAAAATGAAAATTGTCCAATGTCCTTAGAAAAGGAGGCAATTTCATCAATCTTCAAACTATATTGAAAATGTTGATTTTTGGTATAAGCTCATAGGCCAATCCATAGTTGACACATGGTAGGCTAGGATTGGGCCATGTGTTCCTATTTGATTGGCCAAAAAGTCAATGGCTACATCAGTAAGACATGTGGCAACCCGGGAAAGAGTCGCGGGTGTCTGATGATGTCAGTGCAACAGATGATGTGGTAGTCAGAGATTAGTTCAGGTCTTCGATAATAAAGAATAGGGTCAAAGGTGGAGGATCGTCTGATCAAAGGAGATCAATACATTTTACAACTAAAGCTACAAACAAGTGAACTCGAAGGATTTATGAACAAAACGGTGAAGGATTTGAGTTCTACAGTAAACGGCGTTTTGGGTGGGCTTCAAGCAGTAAGTGGTATTGGAAGGGCTTCACCTAATTCCATACACTAGTTGACATGTAGCATTCCATAGGAGAGAGAAAACCGCTTTTTCGGGCGAGTAATCTTCATGCAAGTGGGCCACCTGAAATGGTTGTTAGCCGTTGGATTGGAGATCGTGATTCAACGGTGGAGATTGAGCGAACTGATTGATGTTTTGGTTTTAGTGCAAATCGTCGAATTAAACAGTAAATCGACGGACAAGATTAAGTAGCGATGTTTCCAAAGGAAGGACTTAACCATAGGCCTTAAGGCATTTCAATATGTGATAGGCCGATTGCGATGAGAACTTTGAGTCGTCGGATCAGAAAAGGAATCAACAGTCAGGATATGGTCAAAGATCACTGATCGGAAAGGGTAAAGGACTATGAAGTGGCAATACTGTTGATGCGCCGATAGATGATAAGGCCGATCGGAGTGATCGGGGATCAGAGATCACGGAAAATAAAGCAAAGGGGAGAATTTCATATGCGACATACGATAGGTGGACCCGATGATGTTATAGATGTGGGTCTATTTTCCTTTGAGATCCGGATTAGTCCTTTCAGACGGGGTTTTCATGTATTTCCATGTAATATTGTATATGGGCAAAAATGTGTTATATCGGGGATTTGTGCAGAGGAAAACCGAACAGTCGGTTTCATCGCGCCCACCGATCCCTTTCCATTTGTAAATTGTTCTTGTTCCTTAAGCATTTTGTTTTAACAAGATGTGTCCAACCTCAAAAAGGGAGGTGAATATATAGAAGCTGCAGAGCGAGAGAAGATTAAGAGCTGCAGAGCTAGAGAAGCTTAAGAGCCTGAGAGCCAGAGAGCCAGAGGGTAGACAGAGCCAGAGAACAACAAAGAGATCAAATGATCAAGCTATTGTTGATGCCTGATGTGTGCTGAAGGCAATAGAAGGAGTTCCAGAGATAGTTAACAGAATTTTGAGGGAGTTGATGCAAGCTAGAGCTCAAGATAGCTCACAACACTAATTGAAGGAGTCTAGCCTAGAGAAGCCTAGATCTGTCTGCAGATTAAGGACAACCAGGGGTAAGATGGTATTCTAATCCCATAGGTATAGCTGTAAACCTATTGAGTTGAGTGTGGAACTTGTAAAAGAAGCATTACCATAATCCCAAAGAGCCTAGTTGAATTGACAAGAGCTCACGGAGACATAGTCAAGAGCTCACGGAGATGTAGCCCACACGATTTGGGTGAAATCCTAATTAAACTTACTGTCTTATGTGTTTGTTTATGTGCTGCATTGTTTACTGTTATGTGTGTTAAATATTAGCAAAGCAAATGAACTTAAGGCATTTGGTCAGTTAAAGGCAAACAAAAAGCATACACTTATTTCAAGTTCTTAATTCTGCAATTGTCAATATAAGCTTGATCTTGAATATTAAATAAGCTTTGGAGTGGGAGATGTTCTTGTAAGCACGACAATAAGCCTAGACCCCCATTTCATATCATCTGCAATTGTTGCTTAGCATCCCTTAGCTCTTTCTTGAAGGTGAATTTTTTTTTGCAAATGTTCTTGAGTTGTATATGCAAGGGCATAGTTCTCTTCAGCATATACTTGGCCTCAAAGAATGTTGGGTCATACATGTTCAAATGATCATGTATCTTCTGTCTGGAACTTTCATCTTGTTTCTTAAGTCTATTGATATCATTTTGAGCTTTCTTTAACTGCTTCTTCAGCCTATGGAAATTATGCTACCCTTTATCCATTTTAGCCTTCTTCTCTTCTTGCACTGACTCTTCCTTCTGTAGCTGCAACTTCCTTGTTGAAGACCTGGTCATAGGAATTCTCGCTGATGAGGTCTCTAGCTTTTTAATGTTCTTTACTATTTCCTTTTCTTTACCTTTGACTTAGTGGAAAATGGATTTGTTTTCATCACTAGATCTAATTCATCAACCTTAGGTGTCTTCTCCAAAATAGTCTTCTTTAACTCCCTATTGTCATGTTGTAGCTGGGCTATGACCAAATGAACATTTTTTAGTTGTTCTTGTAGTTCTTCCATCTCCTTATCCTTGTCATCTTAAACAAGATCCTCTGATCTGGTATCTAGAAATTCAATTGACTGTTCAAGTATTTTCTCAATGCGCAATTTTTTCATAGAAACTCTTATGGTTGGCCTCTTAGGAACTTCCACTACCTCAGGAGAAAAATGAAGCTTCTTACTTTTTTTCTTGTCTGCTGGGTCAAATAAAGTTGATGGCCATTTTCTAAGTTCTCCATTGCTGGTTGAACATCCCTTGCCACATATGAAGGTGTGTCCTTTTTACTCCAAGGGCTAGTAGGAAACTCAATTGTCAGCTTGGATGAATCTATGAACACCTTCCACATCTGATTTTTCTTTTTAAATTCTTCCACAACTAACAATTTAATCATAGAGAAATGAAAATGACTGGGCTCTACTTGACTTTTCTTACTTTGAACCTTGTCTTCCATTTTACTAATGCTTCTGAACAAATAGAAAGGCAAATTCAAAGGGATTTTTCCTATGAAATGCATCAATAGCCTGAAATGATATTGATAAATTCTCCCAAATTGGCCTTCACAAGTGAAATGTCTATGGATGACCTTAAGAAGTTTATTGTAGGGTTCTAGCAGATATTCTCTTGGCACAATAGCTCTGTAGTCCTTGTTTTTGTATTTTGGCCTTAGAAAATCCTTGTAATTGACTATGTCTAGAGGCATGCCCTCGAACCATTGTTATCCTTGTAGAGGAATCTCTGTAGTAGCTGAAATGGCGACATCTGACACTGGAAAACTCAACTCTCCAATCTTAGCATCTACCCAAGTGAAATTCAAAGAAAACTCTTTGGTCAATTGAACACTATAACCCTGTATCCTCTCACAAAACTTGATGCAACCGGTGTATTCAAAATCAACCCTAATTGTTGGATATGAGTTTATCAAGGCTAGATATTGAGGCTCAAACATTGACTATGTATCCTCCTTTATGCTTATTTTTGCCTGGAGTTGTCATGACTCACAACAAAAGATGAATTCTAGGGTTTTTCAATGAAATTTCAGTGTTTGACAACTAGCGTAGCAATAACATAGCAACTATGGAATTAGGGCCTTAGATGAGGAATTATGGCAAACTTTGAATGAGAATCTCCATATTAACAAATTCAGAAAATGAAACTCAATTCTTAAACCCAAATGCAACAACTTATTATTTTTATCTACAATGGAATTTTAAATGCACAGGTGCAGTGAGAAAGCACAACACATGAAGGGAATAGTTTTCTTGATATTTTAGAGTAGCAACACAAGGTTTTTGAAACTCTATACCTCTTATATGGAATTGTCAGGCTCTAGGATAAAGGTGGAAAGTAAAGTTTTGAATGTTTGACACAAGTAAAATAGAAATGCAAAGACTGTATGAAAGCGCAACGAGTTCTTTAGGCACATCAAAGAAAACACAATGAGCTAAGAGTTTTAGGTTTGCAAGGTCATCTGAGCGTTTTCCTCAATAGGTAAGGGAAAAATGGACAACATGAAAGATGAATCATTCAAGAAAATGAGGATTTGAAACCTGGAAATGGTGATAACCTCTTGAATTATGGAAGCACAACGATTCTCCCTAAGCACAAAAATTATCCTATAGACTTAGGGTAATGAACTGCAACCGATGTCTGAAATGATTTCGATGGAACAGAGAATGGATCTTTAGTTTATTAGATGTTAAAATAAGAGTTTGAACTCCCAAGGCGACCAAACCTGCCTTTCAAAAACAATCATTGCGATTTGAAGCTCTAACCATGAAAATGCAGCAAAGGAAAGATATGCAACATGTCTCCTAAACATTTTACTGGAGGGTGATGTCATAGCACAAATTTAATTATACAACCTAACTGACTATCGTGACCCCACTAAATTGTGCCAACGATGAGAAACCAAGACTCAACTATGACTTGACTCATGATTTTATATGCGACATCGACCTTAAACTCACTTAACTCAATATTTAGGGAATCAATGACTATCTTTACATTATCATTCACACAATCCTAACATAATTACATAAAAAAAATATAATCTTGCATTGTTCAAAAAGACTAATAACTTGATCTGTAAGAGATCATAACAAAACTTTTACACATTTACCAAAATAAATTTAAAAGACTAAACTTGTTTTTTGACTACTATAATATAGGACACTAACAGACGATATGCTTAATGATAATGATGATGATGATAATGGTGGGTTATATGTTGAAAGTCCCATACTTCAACAAAGTTATAATAAGGATGTTATAGGAATGAAAAACATTTTCATCAAAACTTCATCACAATATGTGACAATGAAGATGAAAATTAGGATGACAATAAAAGTGATGTCCATCATGTTATAATTATATAATGCACATGTAGGCTATAAGGAAAATGACCATGACGACAACAAGCACATGATGAATCATTTGTGGAAATGAGGATAACATTAAGGGCTTAAGGATTAGGGGTTAGAATATTTAACTGTTATGGGGTTCAAGGCTTAGGAGTTATAGGAGTTAAAGGGTTTCAGGGTAAGGGTTTTTGAGATTTAAGAGTTAGGGGATAAGGGTAAAGGGAAAGGTTTAAGGCTTAATGGATTTAGGGGTTAGGGGCTTGAGGGCCAAGGGGTTGAGTTATAGGGGGTTTAGGGGTCAGTGGTTAAGGGATTTAGGGTCAAGTGTTAATCCAAGGGATTAAGGGTCATGCTATTTAGGGGTTAAGGGCTCAAGGGTTATGGGGTTTAGGTGTCAACATGTTATGGGGTTAGGGGTAAGAGGTTAAGGGTTAAGGTTCATGGTTTAAGAGAATAAGGGGTTAAGATTTAGGGGGATAAAGGATTCTAGGTTAGGGCTTAAGGAGTTAGTGGCTTAAGGTTTAAGGGATTAAGGGGTTAATGGGTTATGAGTTATGAGTGTAAGGGTTAAGGGGTTATGGCTTGGGGGTTAAGAGGATACCAAATTTAATGATTATGGTTTAAGGGCTTGTGGGATGTGATAATGGGGGCCCTAACACCCTTTCACAACTATTTAGGCATCCCCTATCAATTTCTCTTGCTTCCTTCCATCTAGGCCCTCTAGGCCCTCTAGCCCTTATGCCATTAGGTACTACGCCCCCTTCTCATTCTTTAATGCTAGGATTACAGATCTCAATAAATCATGCTTGGAACTCCCACTTCTACCCATTCATTCTACCCTTATGTCCCCTTGTCATATTCAATACACCAAAAGATCCCCCTCCACGAAAATTCATTAGAATTGATCATTTGGAGGCATTTATTTAATAACTGCCTCTAAAAGTTCAATTCTCGTGACCTTTTTTTTTGGGAGGGTATCCAAAAATGCATCCAAAAGTTACATTGTTGTGAATTTTAAGGGGTTTTTGAAACTTGCCCCCACCCCAAAAGTCATGAGAATTGAAAAATTAGAGGCTGTTGTTAAATCATTTCCTCCAAATGTTCAATTCTCATGATTATTTTTTTTTGGGGTGGGGAGGCGGGGGGGTTCAAAGACCGCCTCCAAAAGTTAAATTCTCATGCCTTTTAGGGTGTTGTTAAAAAAACACCATGAAAATTATATTTAAGGGGAATAATTTAAAACCCTACCACAAAGGCCTTGAGAAAACACTTTTACAGGAAACTGTTAAAACCCCCCTCTCTCCCCATTCCCCCCCGCGAAAAAAAAAGTTTTGTTTTAATGAATTTGGGAGCGCAGGGGGGGGGGGTTTCAAAAAACACCATAAAAAAATATATTTAGGGTATTCATTTAAAAACCCCACCAAAATTCATGATAAAATACTTTTAGAGGCAGTTGCTAGAAACCCCCCCTAAATGTTCAAATTTTCATGACGCCGGGGGGGGGGGGGGGAGGGCGGTTCAAAAAATTCCCCTAATTCCCTATAAAAACTTTTAGAGGCAATTTTAGCAAGGTTTCTCCAAGCCAAACTTCCCATAAAGGCATTTTTTTAGTAGTGTGTGGTGTTTTGGGATGCTCTTCTTTGTGCTCTTGTTGTTGTTGCTTGGGATGTTCTTCCTCCTCCTCGCCACTGTTAATGTCCTGTACCTATTATTGTTGTTTTGTAGGTGGCCTGTGCCATTCCTTTTTCCATTCGTTGACAAATTTTCACACAATTTTTGCGTTGAGCTTGTATGTGCACTTCAACCATTGCTTTGCATGGTATGCACAAGCTTGTATATACATATGGTGCAATGTGGCACAGAATGTCACCACTTCTCTGTAAGCCTTGTCAACTTGTATCGAAATGTGAAATACCTTCAATATTGACTGGTTGGTGTCCTCTTTCTAAATATAAAACTTAATATTGGTTTTTTTTTGGCACTTCGTATTTGAGGTGTGCTAGAGTGACCTAAATCTTGGAGCAATGAACTCTTACTTGTCTGGTGGTAGAAAGTAAGTGTCCTTAGGAAATTTTCATCATTAAAGCTATGAGGATAAACAACCATGCACAGTGGAACTTCATGTTATGTCTTTGGATTCCAGGTAGTCTTTCATAAAATAGTTCAGGAGGAAGGTCTCTCATTTCATTTGTACACCCCCAATGCACTTTGATACTACAAATACCACTCCCATGGGGCACTGATCTCTTTTGCATTGTCTGAGTAGTTTACACACCATTAGCTACGTAGTGAACTACACATGTTCATCATTTATGAAGGATACTAAGGCTCCTCTTTGTATGCAACTCGTATCATACTTCTTTGTCATATCCTTAGCAAGTGCCTTTTCATTTTTCTTGTCAAAGAAAGCCTCTGGACCCTCTCCAACTATGGTAGCCCTATAATTCTAGATATAAGGTAGGAATCAATTTCAATGGTCTCATCCAATCACAAAAATACATCATGTGTGTAGCTTAATAATAATTTAACACAAATATTGACTTTAGGACTTCGACCAAAGTATAGGATGTTTGATAAGCTTAGAATACATGATTTCTCCAAACCTGTGTACCATTGTCAAGGTTCAAAAACTTGCAGATTCATTGGTTGTGTTGTAACATTTAGGTATTTATATTCTACAAGTTGAGGGTAGAAGTCGACGTCGTCTGCGACATCATGGTCCTTAAACTTTAATTTTTCCATTATGTTGAGCATATTACCTTCCGTGAGGACCCCTAGTGGAATTGGGGCTATTGAAAAATTGTACTTCCACTCCTTTGGAAGTTGGGTTGCAGGTCTTGTAGCTTGTGTAGAAGGTCTTGTATGTGGTGATGGGTGTGGACCAACACTAGTTCCCTTTGTTTTGGGCTTCTTCAGTGTTAATGAAGAGGTCATAATGTTTGCACCATGTAGCTGGATATGCTCCTGCAACGCTTACTCTTATGGTATTTGGTATCTCTAGTTTTCTTTCAAACTTCGGCTCAACTATTGCAATTGCAAATAAAAATAATGCAGGACTGGATGAATTAGTATCTATATTTGTGCCTTATGTGCCTTTTCAAATACAATAAATTTGTGGATCCTATCATAGTTCTTTAATAACATTGTCAATCTCGGATGGGAGGGTTTCCTAGGAGGGAACTCCATTTTGTGAAATTGGCCACACTAGAGGTCATGTCAACAACCTTTCAGTCAGAGCCATTGATATGGCCCTATATTTTTTCTTTAATAAACTTAAAAATAAAAATAAAGGTCCATGATGTCTGATCCATGTAGCACATGCTTTTTCCAGTGTCTTTTTTTGTACTATTCCAGTTCCCATTCTCATCACTTATTTCCAAATGTATTCCACCTTCCTGGTTATTTTTGGTACTACATGCTCCATTCGATTGTTTTTTCACATGAATATGTGACATTGTTAGTGCACATTGTGTTAGCTATTCACTACGATGTGGAAGCTCTATTCTTTCAAACCTAACATGTCTTTCTCCATGGTCATGAAGTCTTCATGGTTTTCTCCTTCTAAGCTTCTACCTACAAAAAAAAAGAAAGTATTTATTGTTTCAAAACAAAATGAGCTTTGAGATTTAGGTTTTTTTGTCTCTAAACAAATTCAATCAAATCCCACTGATAAGTCCCTTGAGGGTTTCCCCATTTAGTTTCTCTTGTTGGAACAACCCTTGCATTTGTGACATAATAATATATGGTCCCATCCAATCCATTTGAAATTTACAAGGGTGGTTTAGAAACTTATTGTCATATAGTAGCACATGATCGCTAGCCTATAAATATTTCTTTTTAATATAGCAAGATACTATTTTTAGTAGTTTTTTAGGTCCTGAAATCCTGGAGCTGTTTTGACCCCCTAAATGGAATTTTTTTGAGGTCTGCACTAGGCTCGTAGCAATAGGTAAGGGCCTATCACAAATCTTGTATTTCTCGGAGAAATATTTCCAGCGAGGTATCATACGTGTCAAACATAGATCACGTGACCAAGTTATGACCCTAAGAAGTTGGTTGCCCAACTAACTCTAATGGGGCCCACAAACTCTTGGCATTCGATCTCCGGGGGTTAGGGTTTCCCTTTGTTGTTCAATAATAAAAGGCCCTTGAGCCTATTGTAACATGGTTCAGGGGCATGTAGTCAACACTTCTCTTCTTAGAGATAAGCTACCATTGCCCAAGCTAGTTTATTTCCATTTGGCTTGTAAGCATCTTTCAGTGCTTTAATATTAATGAAATGAAGATTTATTTCTATTGCATATTTGCGTTTATGTTTATATCTGTATTATGTTGCATTCCTGCATAAGTTTGGATCATAGGCATAAATGTCCTACCAAAATATTGGCAGGATGGAAAGGTACTAGAATAATGTTATACTTGCAACCAAGGGATCCTCACCAGGTCAAAGCCCCAACTAGACCTTTATCCATTTGGTGTAGTGGCGTTCACCAGTATATGGTCCGATTTCCACTAAGGGAAAGATAGCTCATCAAAAAGAGACTTTCATTGAAGCTCTTATAATTCTTAAATGCAGTTCGAGGATATTATGCAGAAAATAGAATGAATTAATCTATTTCTACTCTAACACTAACTTATCTAATTTGTGATAAGAAAATAATTTCTTATTCCATTTGAGAGCATGTAGAATAAAAACAATTGAATGTGGCATTATAAGATGAATTATCAAATTACAAGAATAGTTCATATAACTTAATAACGATGATTGAAAATAAATTTATGTTAAAAAGAAAAGACATAACTACATACTCATGCTCGAGATGGTGCTTTAAGATAAATTGAGAATGAGATCAGTGTAACCCATTAGATTATGAAAACAATTCCCATAACCAGACAATAATTAGATCAATACAAATTAGTAAACAACCTATAAACAATTACTAGAAATTCACATAATATGTATACTCATTTTCTAATAACAACTTCAAACCAACTGACCATTAGTTTAAAATAAACACAAATTCAAATAAATTATAACAGTGCTCGATTATACAAACTTATATGTATTTAAAATGAAATTTGTCAAAAGAGCGGAAAGTATTTCATTATACTAAAACCAGATAACAATATCAAATTTGAATACAACAAAATATACCTTAGAGTCTGCTACCATGTCCTTTATACCTTATGACAATGCACAAGTTTATAATTACTCATTTCAAACTCCAAATACAAATGATTTCAAGAAATAAATTGTGATAGCACAATTTTGTTCATGCATTCAACTCAAACTCTCCACTTTCAAAAATCCTCCAAGAATTCTCTATAAGGGCCTAACCTAAGTCTTCTAACTAAACCAAATTTATCTATGTAAGGACGTAACCTAGGTATTCTAACTAAACCAAATTTATCATTTAATTTAATTACAATAAGAATAAAAATAATATGTTTATAACTCAACATTTACTTGATAAAGACATATAAGTAAAATTTGACTAACAACATATTAAACATGTAAGAAGTTTCATTTGCAACCATTTACATAAATAAAACAAACAATGGAAGAATACTCGTTCTAGTGGTTTGGTTGGGATGCTCCTAACTCTGTTAGGATGCTCTTCCTGGCTACCTGACTGAATTTACCTCTCAGCCAACTTGGAATGATTTCCTAGCCAAATGAACCTCCACACATTCCCTAGGCCTTCGAGCCCAAGTCCAACCAATTGTGGTGTGTCCAAGTTAAAAGCAACACTCTCCAATGGATCCAATTTTGGATGTTTCATTTTTCTCTCAATTCTCTCCCTTCTTCTTCTCCACATTTCTCCTCAAAATAAAATACTCTAATGCCAAAATAAAGAACAAAGATCCCCCTTTCTCCTTTCATCCTCCTTCCCTTTATGTCTCTTCCTCTCATCCACCTCATCCACCTACCATTAATGCCATGAATACCCCCCCATCCTTTTAATTTAATGAAATTGACTTTCTTTTCCATATCTTGTCCCAAAATAAATTTGAGAAGATGCCTTGGGAGTGGAAATATTAATATTTAATTTAAAATTAGATTGGAGAAGGCAACTTGGAAAATCTAGGGAATTGAATATTGGTATTTAATTCAGAAATAAATTGGAGAAGACCATATCTCATCTAAAATTAAATTTGAGAAGACACATTGGAAATTGAAATATGGACATTTAATTCAAAAATTAATTAGAGAATACAATATCTTATCCAAAAGTAAATCTGAGAAGACACATTGGGAGTTGAAATATGGGTATATAATTCATACATAAAATGGAGAAGACAACTTGGAAAACATTGGGAATTGATTAATAATTAAATAATAACAAATAATAAAAATTCATATTAGTAAAATAAAAAGATTCCCAAGTGTAGGTATATACCAATATTACTTAATAATTATAAGTCAATATTTTCAAATTAATTAAACACTAATCAGAATTAGCATGATAGTATCAAGTAGGACATTACATTCTCTTTGGTTCAACCTATAGATTCCAAAAGTCCCTCCCCCTTTTTCCAACAACCAAACAACCATTAGATCAAATACAAATTAGTAAACAACTTGTAAACAGTTACTGGAAATTCACATAATATGTATACTCGTTTTCTAAAACTAATAACAAATTCAAACCAACCATGACAAATAGTTGATCATTAGTTTACAATAAACACAAATTTGTATAAATGACAACAATGTCCGATTATACAAACTTATATGTTTTTAAAATGAAATTTGTTAAAAGAGTGAAAACTATTTTATTATACTCAAACCACATAGCAATATCAAGTTTGAATACAACAAAATAGACCTTAGATTCTTCTACTATGTTCTCTAGACCTGAGGACAATGTACAAGTCTATACTAACTCGTTTAACACTGGGGATAATTTTAAAGATGGAAATTTATCTTAAAGTTTAGAAACATTGGTGAATCTTACCAATCCTTGATATGTACACTTTAAAGTGTTTGGTGATATCTTTTCAAAAATAATCAAATATATAATGATTTTATTTGTAGTCTCTATAATTTTTTGCTGATTTTTAAGGTAAAATAATTTTATACTATAAAATTTGGGCAAATCATTTTTAGAAAAAATTGGAAATTAGCGAATCTTTTTTGGAAAAAACATGAAAAATTAGCTATCATGTAAATATTAGACCCTAATTTTTTCTCTGTTTAAAACTTCAAATACAAATGATTTCAGGAAGGAAATTGTGATAACACAATTTTCTTCATGCATTCGGTTCAAACTCTCCACTTCAAAAATCCTCCAAGAATTCTCTCTAGTTCAACCTTTGGATTCCAAAAGTCCTTCTCCCCTTTCCCAACAACCAAATAACCATAATATCAAATACAAATTAGTAAACAACCTATAAACAATTTTTGGAAATTCACATAATATGTATACTTATTTTCTAAGACCAATAACAAATTCAAACCAATCATGACAGATAATTGATCATTAGTTTACAATAAACACAAATTTGCATAAATGACAACAATGTCCAATTATACAGACTTGTATGTATTTAAAATGAAATTTGTCAAAAAGTGGAAAGTATTTTATTATACTCAAACGTCAAATTTGAATACAACAAAATAGACCTTAGAGTCTTCTACCATGTCCTCTATATCTGACTACAATGTACAAGTATATAATTCTCATTTCAAACTCCAAATGCAAATTTTTTCAAGGAGGAAATTGTGATAGCATAATTTTCTTCATGCATTCAGTTCAAACTCTCCACCAGCAGAAATCCATTCTCTCTGGTTCGGCCTTTAAATTCCAAAATTCCCTCCCCTTCCCCATCCCTCCAAGTTTGTATTTCTACTTCCTTTTATAGAAAAAATATATTTTCTCTCCTTCCCACATATTTAGGTTTCAAATCATCCATTCTCAATCTACAATCCATATTATAAACTATTATTAATCCAAATATAATTAGAGAAGATTTCTAAATTTGAAAAAATAATGAAAATAAATAAAATAAAACTAAAATAAACTCATTAAAATAATAATTTGATTATTAAATGAATTTTAATTAACATTAAAATTAAAATGATTCTAACATAAATTGCAACTAATATAATTTAAAATAAGACTAGTAATTAAAATTAAAAATAAATAAAAATAAAATAAAACATGCAAACTAAATTAAATTATACAAATTTAAATACTGATAAAAATCAAAGTTTAAATACTTAAAACTAGATCGAAAATTTAAAATTTAAAATAAAAAGTATTAATAAAACTTAGCCGAGACAGGTAGGTGGATTGGTCAGATCCCCTTACTAGTGTGTTGGCCCTCTATCATGAGGCACGGGTTCTGTTGTTCAGATCTGTCTAAATTAAATTAGGTTTCTAAGTCAAGATGAATGGTATGTGGTTACCGCCAGCCATGGGACCATTACGCGCACCAAAAAAAACTGAAATGTAAATAAAAGATAAACTAAAATTAATGTAACTTGAAACACCATAAAATTAACATAATTTGAAACACCAAAATAATATGAATGGTAAACAAACAAACAAAAACTGAAATGTAATGTAAATATAACTTGAAACACAAACAAACAAACAAACAAAAACTAAAGGTAAATGTAACTTGAAACACAAAAAAACAAACAAAGAAACAAAAATTGAAATGTAATGTAAATGTAACTTAAAACACCAAAATATGAATGGTATGTAGCTGCCCCAGCCGTGGGACCATTACGCCAACAAAAAAACAAAATAAACTGAAATATAAATAAAAGGTAACTAAAATTAATGTAACTTGAAACACCAAAATATAACATACAATAAATAACATAAAAAAACAAATAAAGAAAGAAAAATTGAAATGTAATGTAAATGTAACTTGAAACACCAAAATATGAATGGTAAACAAACAAACTAAAACTAAAACTAAAATGTAATGTAAATGTAACTTGAAACACCAAAATATGAATGGTATGTGGCTGCCCAGCCATGGGACCATTACGCCAACAAACAAACAAAGAAAATTGAAATGTAAATAAAAGATAAGTTAAAATTAATGTAACTTGAAACACCAAAATATAACATATGGTTTTCAGGGGTGCATCTTCCATTTATCCAAGGAACCATTGACAAGATTCCAAAGATCCTAAAGAAGCATAATGTTCCTTTGACATTTAGGTCCCTAAACACTATCTGAAGCTCCCTAAGATCAGTGAAGGACCCTGTGAACCCTAAAGATGGGAACGATTTTTACGTGAACCCTTGCACCTATGGGACTTTGTACATTGGTGAAAATGTCCACTCAACTAATTAGAGGATTCATGAGCATGCAAATGACATCAAACATGGAAGGTTATGCTCTTCTACTTTGGTAGAACATGTGAAAAATACAAAACATCACACCTGCATTGAAGAGGCAAGGATCATTGTAAGGATTGATAATTTTCATCACCGTAAGTTTAGGGAGGCCTTGGAAATTGAAAGGCATATCAATCTGAATATAGATGATGGTTGGAGTATTAGCAGGTGTTGGATCCTTGCCTTGTCTTCCTAAGTTTTTATTTATTTATTATTTATTATTTTTAATCTTAATTTTTGGCATTCCTTTATTTCATATTTATTTACTATTCACATTTTTTTTACCATATTATTATTATTTTTTTTCTATAGCCCCTTGCCTTTGATAAATATAAAATTGAGTTAATTCATTATTTGATTTTATTTTTCTTTTTAATACTATTTTTAGTTTTGTTGTTTAGAATAATTATGTTTCACCTTTTTATTTTTATTTATTTATTTTTTTCATTTTCTTATTTAGTATTTTTGAGTTTTGTTGTTTAGAATAATTAAGTTTGACCTTATTATTATTGGACCTTTGTTTTGATTAAAATAATATTAATAATAAAATTAATTTTATTCTTTATTTACAACTCATTTCCATCTATTACTTTATTTAAATTAAAAATTTGTTTATTAATTAATGACAACTCTTTAATCAAAACTAGATGTTATATTCTAATAGCTAGAAAACATCTTCCTTTATCTATTTAATCTAATGCCATGATTTGGTTCTTCATCTTGTCCTGAAGATGAACCAAACTAGATGGTTCGAAACATGTCGATGTAATTTTTTTTATATGATTTTTACGTAAAGACTCTACACATTCATCATAAATATTGTGTCAATAAATTAACCTTGGGTTTGGAACCATGTTGTTTATGTTGTCATGTCGTTAACATTCAACCCAACTACCTTTGGAATGGAGGAGGTGGATCCAACTGTTAGGATGCAAACGTGGCTTTGTGGGTTATTCTTCAGTGTGTAGTGTGGCTGGAAATTGATTTGATCAAGATAGTTGGGGACTCCAAAAAAATGATTGAATGGGTACAGGGAAAGAACTCCCTTGAGGTCCCCCTTCTATGTCACTGCATGGAAAACATTTTGGCTCTTCTTCCTCCATTCTCTAACGTCTCCTTCATTCATGTGTATCAAGAGAAAAACCTGGTGGTGGATTCCATGTCCAACTGTGGGGTCCCTATCCACCCTAGGCTAATGCATTTTGATTTTTTGCATGAGGTTTATGTCTGTAAACCGGGGTCCTTTGACTTCTAAGGACTGGATTTTTGACATGGTTACTCAATGTCTAGAGAATGGTTGGTATTCCTGGTTATTTCAAATTCTACATAGTGTTTCCTTGATGCATTGCAGAGGTCTACTCCATTGTTTTTCTCCTTTTGTCTTGAATGTATGTAGTTGAATATCTTCTTATGTCTTTTTGAGATATGTATGTGATGATTTGAATCACCCACAATGCATGACAACTCCTCTTTTTTAATTAAGGATGTTATGTTTTTTTCTTGTTGGAAAAAAATTCAAGTAGCTTCAAATGGAGTTGCATCAAGGATCAAGAGATACCATTACGTCTTCCCTTAGATAGTCACACAAATGAAAATTGTGAAGGAGTTGATTTTAATTGTAGTGAACGGTTCAAAAATCCCTATTCAGGTGAGGGATGACACTTTGGAGTCTCATATGACTTCTAATGGGAGCATTGATAGCAACAAATAATTAGGATAATGAAAACCAATTGTCTTGCATATATATGGACCACATTATAGCACAAATGATCCAGGATCCAAAATGACTCAATAAAGTGATAACAAAAAATATTCCCTATGATGGTCTCATTGGAATTTGTCCTTGTACACATATTTGTGGATTGGATGGTCTCACAACACACCTTTAGATACCAATGTGCAACTAAACCCCTCAACTGTGATATGTGTCCTCGAGCAATCACAAGTATGGAAAACCAAATACAATCATAAAATTTTGATTCAAGTGGATATTAGTCCATCGGCCTATTCCACCTAGACCTTATGTATGTTTCGATTGTTTCCTTGATTATAGCAACATTTGCTACTTTTAGCATTTTTTCAAGTCTTGAACTTCCGGAGTTGTTTTGACCCCCTAAACAACATTTTTTTTTTTAGAGTTATACAATAATCCCATAGTTGTAGGAAAGGGTCTGCAACAAATCCTGTAGTATTCAGAGAGATCTTTCCAACGAGGTATCATACGTGCCAAACAAAGATCATATGACTAATTTATGACCCCGCAAAGTTAGCTATCCAAATAACCCCAACGGGGCCCACAAACTCTTGGTGTTTCATCTCCTAGGGTTAGGGTTTTGGTTTCTTATGGTTTTCCTTTGTTATTTAATAATAAAAAGGTCCATGAGCCTCATTGTAACACAGTTCAGAGGCATGTAGCCACCACATTCCTTCTTAGAGATAAGCTACCATCGCCCAAGTTAGTTTATTTCCATTATGTATGTAAGCATATTTCAATTCTTTAATATTAACTAAATGAAGTTTTATTTTTATTGCATCTCAGTTTTTATGTTTTTATATGTATTTTGTTACATCCCTGCATAAGTTTGGACCAGTGGTATCAGAGCGGTCTGCTCTTTCTCTATTTTTTTTGCATGTCCCCAACGAAGTTAGAGTATAAGGAGCTAGGGATCGAATTGGTTGAACCTTTTCAAGACTAGCCTTATAAACATTGATGACCTCCCATGGTAGAATAAAAGAAAGATGAGGGAGCAGGAGATCCTTTCAAAATATTTCTTGAGGAATCCCTTGAGCAACAAAGGAACGCGATGATGGATAAATTTTCCCAAATCCTTCGACAACTACCCACTAGTGACACATCTTCATCTAGCAGCCACTCTGGAGGAGCCATTCCTTTTAAGGTACAAGTTAACTTTAACATTCCCATATTTGAAGGCCAGATATATGTAGACACCATATATAGATGGTTAAATCTATTGGAAGGATATTTTTTGGTTCATGACTTTTCCAATCGGGGAAAGATTTCTTTTTCACTCCCCAAAGCATCCCCCCATGTCAAGGACTAGTGGGAAACCTATCGTGAACAAAAGGACGAGAGGGAATCCTCATAGTTTTCAGACGTACCCACTTAGGATTCTTTACGAGATGCCATCAAGGAACAATATTACCCTGTCAGGAGTTATGAAGATAAATACATAAAGTGGACCATGTTGCGGCAGGGAAGGGACCAAAATGTGTCAGAGTTCCTAAATATTTTTCATACCCTTTACAAAAAGCTAGGTATCAAGGATTCTAAGTGAAATTTGGTACTCAAGTACCACAACTGTCTACATAAATACATCCAAGATGAGATGGAATTCCTGGACATCTCCTCGCTTGGCATCGCTTATCGATACAATGTCAAGGTCGAGTAGAAATTTAAATAGAAGAAACGAGACTTTAGGTCTGCGAATATGAATCAAGGGAAAGTTATACGAATTGGATTATTATATTATTTTTCATCCATCTCTATGCATTTGGAGTGGAAAAAGTGGAGGAATCAACTCACGAGACCGTTTTTACTGGTGGGACCCAGTTTGGTGAAACAGGGCCCGAAACCTTTTGGGAGCATTTTGAGGCATCAAATGACATTTTTTGGGTGTAAAACTTTACTGCTTGAGTGTATCACGTTTTCATTCTATTCTACATACAGAGAGATTTCCAACGATGTAAGAATCGTGACAATCATAGTCTATATGGAAAAGTTATGCCACTCAGAAGTTCACCTTCTTGTTTTCACACCTATAGTTCAAGAGGATGCCGCGTCAGCCCCCATTATTCATTGGAAAAGGGGCTAGCCACGTGTTTTTTTTATATAAAACACTCTAGAATAGTCTATTTTGTAACTCTAGTTAAGAGTTGATGTAGTCAAACTTAACCACTAGTAGGTTATCGGGTTGTGTTATAACCAGGCCACTAGGAGGAAGGGGCATTCCATTCTTTCGAGAGAATTTTGTTCCATAGTTGAGAAAATATAGCCAACAGAGATAGGAGGTAGAGAACACAAAGACGATCTATGCATTGTAGTAGCACACGAGCCATGGACATTACTTCTTTGTATCTGCAGGCATATTTCCAGAGAGAGAAAGAGAGCGAAGCGACCTCACCTTCCAGCTGGGTTTTCTCCTGAAACAGTTTCCCAAAGAGCATATCTTGTGTATTATGTGTGTGTGAGATTAATTTTTCATTCTCTACTTTTATTCTTGATTTATTTTTACATGCATGCACTAATTACAGTTAATTTTACAGATCTATAAATTAAATAAATTTGTAATAGTGTAGAATCTCATATTTTTAATATAACATTATCAGATTTGTTGTGACAAAATGTCTAGTGGAATATCCACGACAGTTTATGAATCCAAAAGGCACCTCCAAACCAAAGAACAAAGGAACAAGCCAAGGGGGGCGACCTAATACAACCCCTCGAAGTTGTAAGAAAAGAAAAAAACCACCAAGACAAAGAGGGACACAAGGAAATTGTGTGAGTTCCATAAGAACCTCACTCACAACAACAACGAGTTTCGATACAAACAGTCATTGGTGGTCAAGATGAAGGCTTCCATATCAGATGCATGTTTTGACTCTGAGTTAGAAATTGACAAGGTGGATGACAAAGGGAAGAAGATTATTGATGCGAGGCCTAGTGCCACTGTTGCCACCACCAAGATCTAGAAGAATGAGCTCGAAGATCCAAGGGATGGGGAGCGGCTCTTCCACTCACAAATTTGGGTGAAGGATTCTCCGCTGCAGTTCATTGTTGACAACAAAAGCTATAAGAACCTCATTTTAGTATATGTCGTGAATCGATTGGGTCTATTGAGCACACCACACTCACAATTGTATACCACTGAGTGGCTTCACCAAGGGAGAGATCTCCACGTCAGCCAATAGTGTCACCTTCTCTACAACATTGATCCTTTCATAGATGAGGTACTATGTGATGTTGCTCCTGTTGAATTTTGTGGTGTATTATTAGGCCAACCATACTTGTGGAAGTGTCATGTCGTGTATGAGTCTAGGCAACGCATTGTCATTATTCCTTTGGGAAATAAGTTATACAGGATATTGGAGGTAGCACTACCTACCACCATCTCTTTGATCTTTGTGCAAAAATGTAGCAAGATCATTTCCCAAAATTGGAAATTTATCTTCCTTATGATTTGCCCTTAGGGCAAGAAGAAAACTATGGCCACATCCACAGCCTCTAGACATGGCTCCTTCGCATGACAACTGCAGATGGACAAGGTCATGGAAGAGTGCAAGGACATCTTCACCTCACCCATAGGGGTACGCCTACATTGTTAGGTCAAGAAATCCATCCATCTAACCCTAGGTGCATTGTTGGCCAACAAACCGATCTACTAACGCTGTGTTATGGAGAATGATGGAATTAGGAGGCATATCCAGGAGCTATTTTAGAAAGGGAACATTAGGCCAAGTTCATCACCCTGTGGCAGCACGATCGTATTGATATAGAAGAAATATGGCACCTGGAGACTTTGTATTGACTATCAGGTGCTCAATAAGATCATTGTCTAGAACAAATATCGAATCCCATGGATTGATGACCTTTTGGAATAGCTCAAGGGGGGGGGGGGGGATATTTTAGCAAGATTGACTTGAAGTATGGATATCATTAGGTACCAATTGAACCCTTCGATGTGTGGAAGATTACCTTCAAACCCAAGGAGGCCCTTTTCAAAACTTTGGTCATGCCTTTCGGGTTGATTAATGCCCCCAAAAGCTTCATGCAGTTGATGGACAACCTCTTGCAGTGATTTACTAGCTCATTCTTCATAGTTTACCTGGATGACATCCTCATCTTCAACTAGAGTTGGGAAGAGCACATACACCATATACGAGAGTCCCTCCAGACCCTGCGACATAAAAAATTGTGTGCCCATTTGGAGAAATGCACTTTTGGTATGACTCAGGTTTAATATCTAAGGTACATAATTAATGAGTAGGGTGTGCATGTGGACTTGTTGAAGCCCCGAAAATAGGGTCTACAACAAGGGGGATACCCACCCAGTCTGGACTTTGAAAGCAGCTCCTTTTCCGTTTGGGATGGTGGGTCCGACTAGGGATAACGGGACCAGTTTCCCAATTTGTGTGTGTTGAAAAGAACTGATATTTCTGTTTTATAAAGATTTCTAAGTAAAATTCTTTTAATCTAAGTCTAATCTAAAAATGCAATTGTATTCTAATGAACATAAATATTTGAGTCTAAAACTAACCCGGGATTCAACTTTTCACTTATGCGATCTAAAATGATTTCGAACAGCAATTGGTAATAAAGATCATTCAATCGCTACAAGAAAAGAATTCGATAGAAATGAATTGTTTCATATAAAAAGTTAGCCGAAACAATTGTAAGAAGCATATCACATAATAACTCACTCATATATTGAGCATAAACAGAATAGTCATTTCCGTACAAAAGTGCCAAATAATAACTCAAACATTCAAGCTTTCATATATAAATAACTGAGCATAAAATATTACTTTGACACATAAGTAGAAATCATTAAGAGATAAAAGTACCATTGATAACAAGTTCTACTCATGAGCTTCAACAATATAGATTTATCTCTTCCTAATTCAACGTCTACTAAGAGTACAAAAGTGCATTTCAGTAGCAGATATTAAACACAGATATCAATAAATCTCATTCCATTCATTCATCAAAACCTACTCTGAGGGTGCAAAAGTGCATGTTCTGAGGAAACGTTTTTGACAAATTTCAGGACCCCTCTCTAAATGCATGTAATATTCCTACTTAGACATGGCTAATTGGAATACTCGATTTTGTTCAAATTTTGCCTTCTATAGTTATTTGTAAATAAAAAAAGTCAAGACGGAGGACAGAACTCACTTTTAGAATAAAAAGTCAATTCCTAGTAGCACAACGTTGTGACTTAGAGGGGAGCCAAGGGGGCCAAAGGGGGATACAGAAATGGAGCCCACGCAGACACATGGAGGGACTGCGCAAGAGGGAAGAAACATGTGGCAAGAGAGGAATCACGCAGGAGGAGGTGAGCCTTGGGATTGAGAGAGGCAAAAGATATAAAGGAGAGAGAAGTCCCCTCATTTTGATTATTCTAGTTATGAGCATTTGTGATAGTCATTTCAACTCAGAGCATGTTGGCTGTTTAGCTAGTCTGCAACACTGTTTAGTGCATTGAGTGTCTCCGTTCAGAGATCTCACCTTTAGCCCTGGGGGACTTCGAGTGCCTACTCAGGCAAGGTATTTCCATCAGAATTCGAGCAGCAGTTTCATCAACATTTTAACAGCATTTTCATCAGCATTTCAGTAGTAGTTTCATCAGCATCTTTGAGGAACTACGCAGAACCCCAAGGGGATGATTTTCGAGGTTCGGCCATTTCAGAAAAGCTTTCTGGGTTTTTCTGGGTTTCTTGAGTAGAGTCTGATTCCATAGTTTCAACCTTTTTTGAGGAGGGGAGCAACCCCAAATCCTCATTCGATTTCCAGAAACAACAATAGCACGACAGTTTTCCAGCAGCTGGGATGTAGATTAGTGTGAGGCCATTCCAGGAAAGCTTTCTGGGTTTCTTTGGGTTTCTTGAGTAGAGTCCGAATTCAGAGTTTTGGCTTTTTCCGAGGAGGGGAGAAGCCCAAAATCATTATTTGTTTTCTAGCAGCAATAACAACACAACAACAGAGAGGCCATTCTTGTCATTCTGAGAGTATTTCTTCACTTGCCTTGTGCAAATCGAGGTGCCATCTGTCTAATCACTTCTTGTACTCATTTATTGCTCAGTATAATAAAATGGCTTAGCATTTCTCGTTGCATTTCTTGTGTATCTGCTTATATTCCTGGTTTACATTATTATATGTTGTTCCATTGTTATTTTATCACTTCTGGGTTATTATATCATTTGCACATATTTGGTTGGAGTTTTTGCTGGGGTTTAAGGAATATTCTGGGTTAGGGATATTACAGTGGTATCAGAGCATAGATTTGGCTCAGCTTGTAGAGTTAGCAATCTATGACACCTGGGGAAAAACCCTATATCTGTTACAAAGGTCAGAGGTACAGAGACACTGAGCGTGGGTTGGAGAATACCTACAGAGAGGAAGACTGTGTTCTGATGGTGGACATAGAACAGGAGGAGCCTATGGTGGACGTAGGACATAGGGAGTCTGTGGTGGATGCAGAGTAGGAGGATTCGATGGCAGATGATGACGGGAAGAGATTTGCGGATATGCTCCTCAAATCAGTGCAAGATCTGTCAAGGCAGATTGAGGTGATGGGGCAGAGATTCATGGCAGTAGAGGCCAGACAGCGAGAGAGCCCATGAGTTTTTTAGATCGGTGAGGGATTAGGTGCATCCCATCACTTGCCAAAGCAGTGTGATACTGCGCAGCAGGGGCCTCACATGCCCCTACACGCTCTACTATGCCCAACTTCTCAGGAGCAGACACAGGGGTCGCAGCCCAGTAGGAGGCAGAGCCCAGGCATATGGGCGATTATTTTGCAGAGTACCAGGCCTATGGGCAGGAGTTCAGGGAAGCCCTCTCATTTAGAGATTTTGTTTAGCTCCAGCGGGATAGCAGACCCCACGATCATCACAGAGGGTACTGACATTACCATGATGGTGACACCCATTGTGCAACGAGCAGATTCCACTTGCCTATAATTGATAGCTCATCAAACAGTTCGGCAAGTCTTGGGTGGAGAAGGTGGAAATTTATTTCCAACTTAACCAGATGTTGGAGGCAGAGGCCATCAAGGTGGCAATGTTGCATTTGGATGGCGACGCCTAGGATTGGTGGTTTCACAGGATGGTTACACTGGGGCACTCCACAGTGACATCATATGCCGAGTTTACCAGGAGACTGATGGAGCGCTTTGATCGGAGGGATCCAGAGCAGCATTTTGTTGAGCTGATGAGGCTCAAATAGACAGGGAGCTGAGAGACTTACATTTCAAATTTCTTGAGGGTCTCCGTGATGGTGTCAAACCTATCCATGACATGGAGGGTCATATGTATGTTGAGGGGTTAACAGAGCCACTTCAGGGTTTAGTCCGATCCACTAAACCAGCCACACTCCAGGACGCTATCAGCGGGACTGGGGATTTATAGGATGTCTTACCCAGGACCCGGACACCTTACCCCTAGAGACAGACTTTTTAGTCTAAGGGGAAGGATGTGAGGATTCCTCCTCCAAAGGGGAATCTAGGACAAGTACAACTTGACGAAGATGCCATGAGGGAGATGAAGAAGAAGTGGTTGCGCTTCACCTATCAGGAGCCATGGGCACCAAGACATAAATGTGCTACTGGCAAAGCACATTTTATTGAGGTCTTCTTTGAGAGCAATGGAGAAGAGGATGATGAGGAGGATGTGGAGGCAAGAGATAGCCATGCCATACAGGGACCTTTGCCACCTCCACCACCAATAGCAAGTGGTGCATCTTTTGCACCCACCAAAGGGGCCCTTGCAGTGTTACGAGGAGTTCCCAAGTATCTGACATTACGCGTACGAGGGAGAGTACATGGCCAACGCGTATCAGTTTTGGTTGATAGTGGGGCAACCCACAACTTCATCGATGCAAAGATGGTTGAGTGGAGAGGTATTCAGACAGAGAGCTTCAATGGGTTTTCAGTATTGGTCCTGGGAGACCAAACCATGATGTGTGCTTGTTATGTTTCGGAGCTTTCGGTGTGATGGGCACCTACACATTGACTGACCACTTTTTCGTGGTCGATATTCCAGACCCCAACATGATACTGGGTGTTCACTGGCTCATCACTCTAGGGAAGGTCACGATAGATTGGAAGACCCTGGAGATGGAATGGGATGATGAGAAGACAGGGATGCATGAGAAGATACGGGGACAACACACATATCCGTCTCAGACTGTTTCGGCTCATTGGATGGAGGCAGTCTTCCAAAAGTGAGACATAGAGTGGGCAGTAGAGCTGTGTGCATCAGAGGCATGGACTATAGGGCAGACGGTACATCCGGAGATACAGTCCATCCTTGACTGGTATGCCATAGTGTTTGGGGATATTCCACCAGGAAAGCCACTGGACCGAGGGTTTGAGCACACTATCGAGCTTGAGCAGGGCACCCCAAGGCCTATCGAGATGAGATTGAGCGAGATATCTAGGAGTTGCTGGCTCTTGGGCACATTCGACCCAGCACGAGTCCTTTTGCTTCTTCTGTGGTGTTGGTGAAGAAGAAGGATGGTACATTGAGGATGTGCATCGACTACAGGGTTAGGATTGATCACAACAACCTCAAGTTCTTTTTGGAGCAGAAGTAGCTACAGGAGAGGTAGTAGAAGTGGATCAGTAAGATCTAAGCATATGACTTTGACATTGGGTATGTCAAGGGTAAGAACAATGTGGTAGCAGATGCCCTTTCACGTAGACAAGACACGTTGTCTCTTATGAGCTTGGATAGAAATTGGAGGGCTCTACTCTTAGTAGAGTACTCAAAGGACAGGTTTGCATGTGAGGTTCTGGATGGGCAGGTGGTAGATGACAGGTACAGGGTGGTTGATGAGATCATCTATTACAGGGACTGGATCTTCTTGATTGAGGGGTCTCAACTCAAGAAGAAGATACTCCAGGCATCACATGATTCACCTTTGGAAGGACATCAAGGGTTTACCAAAACCTACAGGGCCATTAGAGGGAGGTTCTCATGGAAGGGCCTCAAGGAGGACATACTCTAGCACATCCGAGAGTGTGATGTTTGCTAGAGGAACAAGGGAGAGATGAGCCATCCTTGGGTTTATTGTAGCCTCTTCCCATTCTGGAGGGGAAATGGGAGAGTATTTCAATGGACTTCATCACAGGGTTGCCCTTGGTATAGGGCAAGGATTGTATCTTTGTCGTCATTGATCGACTGACAAAGTACACACATTTTTTTTCCATATCCGCACACTATACGATAGCACAGATGGCCGAGCTATTCTTCACAGATATTTTCAGGCTACATGGTCTCCCTAAGACCATCATCAATGATAGGGACAGCCGTTTCATGGGCGGGTTTTGGTAGGAGCTTTTCTAGTTGGTGGGGACAGAGTTGACATCGAGTACCAGTTATCACCCATAGACGGATGGGTAGACAGAGATAGTTAACAAGTGGCTGGAGGGCTACTTGCGTAACTATGTTAGTGGGCAGTAGCCAGCATGGCTGAAGTGGCTGTATCTGGGGGAGTATTGCTACAATACTTCACATCACATGTCCATTGGTATGTCACCATTCTATGCCTTATATGGGTAGCATCCTTTATCTTTTGCTGACGTGATGTTTAGTGATAGTAAGGCTCCTAGAGCCAAGATTTGGATCCAAGAGAGTCAAGATATCCTTCGAGCTCTCAAGGATAACATGGCTACAACGTAGAACCAGCAGAAGCTGTATGCTAACAGGGGTCAGGTGGAGAGACAGTTCGAGGTAGGGAACATGGTCTACCTACGATTACAGCCATACCGACAGTCTTCACTAAAGTAGAAGGGGGATGAGAAGCTCAAGCCCCGCTTTTATGGGCCATACAGGGTTATACGCAGGATTGGACAGATTGCATATGAGTTGGAGTTGCCCCAAGGCAGCAAGATTCATAAAATTTTTCATGTATCATGCCTGAAAAAGGAATTGGGGCAGCAAGTGATAGTAACAGATGAGCTACCACCCATGGATGATGAGGGCCATTTGGTATTGCAGCCAGAGGCTATCGTTGATACCAGGGAGAGGCAGCTGCAGAGTAGGACGGTCCGAGAATTCTTGATGTGGTGGAAGAATTTGCCAAATGAGGATGCCACTTGGGAGAGTGAGAAGATCTTGCATCATCCATCACTTCAGTTACTTAAGGAAAAGCAACATTTTTCCGGGGGAGACTGTAATATTTCTAATTAGCCATGGCTAGTTGGAATATTCGATTTTCTTCAATTTTTGCCTTCTATAGTTATTTGTAAATAAAAAAAGTGAGGACAGGGGACATAACTCACTTTTAGAATAAAAAGTCACTTCCTAGTAGCACAACGTTGTGACTTAGAGGGGAGCCAAGGAGGCCAAAGGGGGATGCATAAATGAAGCCCACGCAGACACATGGAGGGATTGCGTAGGAGGGAAGAAACACGTGGCAAGAGAGGAATCACGTAGGAGGAGGTGAGCCTTGGGATTGAGAGAGGCAAAATCGATAAAGGAGAGAGGATCCCCCTCATTTTGATCATTCTGGTTATGAGCATTTGTGATAGTCATTTCGACTTAGAGCACATTGGCTATTTAGCTAGTTAGCAACACTGTTTAGTGCATTGAGTGTCTTCGTTCGCAGATCTCACCCTTAGCCCCGGGGGACTTCGAGTGCCTGCTCAGGCAAGGTATTTCCATTGGCATTCTAGCAGTAGTTTCATCAGCATTTCAGCAGCAATTTCATCAACATTTCAGCAACAGTTTCATCAACATTTCAGCAGTAGTTTCATCAACGTCTTTGAGGAACTGCGCAGAACCCCAAGGGGGTGATTTTCGAGAGTCGGCCATTTTAGAAAATCTTTCTGCGTTTTTCTAGGTTTCCTAATTAGAGTCAGATTCCAGAGTTTCAACCTTTTCTGAGGAGGGGAGCAGCCCCAAATCCTCATTCGATTTCAGCAACAACAATGTTAACACCCAGGTTGTTCCCTTGACTCCCAAGGGAATACGGCCGGGGTAACCACTAACCAAGCTTTGGATTATAGATCCTAGCCTATCTATAATTAGAGAGGGCTCTCTCTTTAAGTTTCATCTATGCGTTGTAAAGATTATAGGCTAGTTAAAAAAGTTTAGTTTCCTGTTTGAGTCTTTGGTTGGTGAACTTTTGTTGTAAGAAGGGCATGAAATGTGCAGAAGATGATAATCCATTGGGCATATGGAGTCAGAAATGTGAGATAGTTCTAGTGCCTGTGATGGAGAAAGTTTTTCTGCAAGGCTAGATGGCTATTGTTAATATAATTTTCCGTTTAGTGCGTGAAACAATGGGAAATGGAGTTACAGACAGTGTGATACCAATTTGAACAACAATATCTACTTAGTAGCATAAATGAATTACTAAATAGTGACTGTGAGATATTCAGGGCTTATTGGAGCAGTTAAGAATTCCAATTAAACAACTGAAGTTATAGAAAAACATTTATAGTGAAGATAAATTGAGATCAGGGTGTCTCCATGGGCAAATCATGAGCTATTCTTTTTCTTTCTCTCCTAGATTTAGAACAACATGTGACAGTCATGAGTTAAAACAAATAATAGAACTTTAATAGAGATAGAGAAACACTTATTATATTAAACCATAGCACTAGAATCCTGTAGCATTCATTGGTTCCAGTCACAGTATGCACCAGTAAGACTCAGTTCCTGTAAACTCCAAGCTTTATTTATAACATCCTTCTGAAAGTTACAGCCGAGTTCTCATTTCTTCATAAGAGAACCACAAAAACCAACAACACCTTCAAAGTTTGTGCGAGGGGAAATATATACAAAAGGTTTTACAAAATATCTGAATGCTGAGTCATTTGATAGATTAACTATGCTCACCCACTTTACAGAATAACAGATAAGAAAGTTATTGCTACTCTAAATGTAAGATAAATGGTTTTTAATGCTGTGAGGCCTCTTCTTGACCTTTGGAGGAGACTGAGTCGGTTGAGCGTTATGCTTTAATGATGAATGATGTGAATGATGTGTCTTTATACTCTGTCATGCTGTAGCTTTCTCGGCCCCGTTACCTGTAGCTGTCATTGTTGCTTTTGGTGGCCGAATCTTCCTGCTGAGTTGGCTCATTCCACTTTTTCCAGTCATAGTATATGCATCATACTTTCTGAATGTGATGAATTATATATTTCGATGAAAAAACTTTGATGAAACCCCCTGCTTATAATAATAACTGTATCATTGAGGTCCACCATTCCTGCGTAGGCAATTGATGCCTCAAAATTGCATCCAAGGTCTCATCTGCCTCTGTGTATTTGTAGAAGTTTAGAGGCACTTCAAATAAATGGCTGATCTCATTCATAATAAAAAAGAAATTTTCTACTCTGTCATAGAGACTTTGCCCAGATGCTGGCCCTGTTACCTGTGAGCTGCTTGATCCTTGACTGATCTGATTGGTGGCAAATGTGTTCACCCTTTTTGCATAAACCTCATGTGATAGAAGTTTCCCTGTACTGTTGAGCAAGCTTGGAAGACCTCTGCCCTGTAATGCTGCAAACTTGTCCATGAACTTGTTGACCTCTGTTTGCATGTCCTGGCTTCTTCTATCCAATGTCTACACCAGGCTTTTCAGTGTGAGGACCCTCTTTATTAGCTGGATAGTTTCTGTCCTGTTGGAGATCCCAATTGCTGCTAGCTGAGGACCTGTCCGGTTATTAAGCACATTAATCATTCTGCTGGCTATCTCAGGCATACTTCCTAGAGATGCCCTTGCTCTATGGACTTCCTTTTGTGCTTTGCCTATAAGCTCCATTTTCTCATGGATAGTTTCAATGTATTGCCACTGATCCGTTATTGATTGGCCAATGTGGGTCCACAAAACTGTCCTGATCTCAGCCACCACTTTGTCAAGGGTGAGCTCTTTCTCTAGCTCCTTTATCCTTTCTTTGAGAGCTTTTATTTCTCTCCCTTTCTCAGCCACATTCTTCTTGGATTTGTCATATTTCTCATTCAGCTTGGCCAAATTCTCCTTGGCTCCATTCAGTTCTATCATCTGGGGTTTGAGGGCCTGGATCTCACTCATTAATTTTTGCATGTCGAGGCTCAGAGCCTGCTCTGTAGTTGGTGCTGGTTCTGTTGTTGATGTTGATGGTGCTGCCGGTTTTGTGGGAGGAGGAGTAGTCTTTGGGGGCTCCTCAAGGTTTATAACCTCTGGAGGGGGCTGAGAAGTCTGGCCTCCCTCTTTCTGCTACAGGGCTACCTGCAGTGCAGCCTCTGTGTCCTCCAGCTTCCTTTCTGTCTGCACTAGCTGCTTGTGTAGTGCTACCAGCAATGTAGCTACCTCCTAGTCTTGCCTCTGCTGAGCAACCTCATCTGTTTGGGGGTGAATGGTTGCTGGGAGCTTCACCTTCTTTCTTAGGGCTGCAAGGTCTGCATCTCTTATCTTCAGCAGTGATTGTATGGCTTTTGGATCCTTGGGGTCAAGCCCAAGCTCTATAATTATATCCTCCAAAGACTTGATCCTGTTGTCTTTGGCCAGGGAGGATGCCTTCTCCAATTCAAGTTGGGCAGCTGTATTATTTAGGTTGTTTTCCAACCTATTAGCCAACATTGTTTTGTCTGCCAATGTTGCATAGACCATCTCACCCATTTGCTTGTGAAGCTCTATTTGGTCCATAGGGTGGATGTCCTTTGCAAGAACCTTAAGGTTGGTTCTTATATAGTCTGTAGCTGACTGTGGTTGTAGCATGGTGGGCATGAAATGACTCATGGTCATTTTTCCTTCCATGATGTCATAGGCTGACATAAGCCTTTGTTGATTGGTAGGGTCCATCTTCAACAACTGGTTGTAGATTTGGAGCCTGAGTGGCTCATTTCTCCTCTTGATATCAATAAATTGTTGCTTGATGCCTGCCTATGCTCTCCTTTGATGACTTGAGGAGCTGACCTCTCCTCCAATGGTTCTCTCTTGTTCCTGCTGAAAGGAACTGGCAGATGCCTCCATACTTGGTGGGCCCATTCCCAACGTTTCCCCATAGGCATTTCTTCCTCGGAGAGGGGATTTAATCTCTGCCTTTTCTCCCCTTGATTTTTTGACGTGGTGAGGGGAGTCTCCTGTTCTCTGTCCCTCTTCTTTCCTTTTTCCTCCTTTTGTGGAGTTTGAAGCACTGAGGCCTCCACTGCCTTTTCTTGCCCAGAAGACATTTTCTCTTGAGCCTGTTTCTCAGTAGGTGTTGGGGCTTCAGCCATTTGCTCTTGCTGCATAGGCTGCCCCTCTTCTTGATGTTCTTCTTGCTATTCAACCTCCTTTTCTATTTGTTGTTCTGTTTGTTGCTCTGTCCTAGGAGGTGGTTGTTCCTGCTCCACTTGCTTACTCCTGTTGGGCAACTCCTGCTGCTTTCTGCTGGGCTGTGGAAGATGAGGCAGCTGCTCCAATTTGCCTTTGACAGGAGGAAGAAACCTGTCCAAAAGTTTCTAAGTCGGCCTCTTTTTCAAGATTCCTTGCCTCTTTGTAGCATTTGTTCCCTACCAATTGGCTCTTCTAGGGTGCCCTCTTTCCTGCTTAAAGTATTGGCATACTGCTCAATATGAGGCAATTTAACATGAGCGTAGCCACCCAATTTGTATTTGATCCTCCTGAGGGAAATGAAGTGGTTGGGGTCATAAGGCACCCATTTGAAGTTGGTTTACAGTCTGAGGGTCTCTAGGATCAGGCCAGCTTCCTTCCATCCTTCCTCCCTTTTATTGTACAGAAAAGGGCCTAGCTGATTTCTCACCTTTAGTTGCATCCTCTTATTTTTGCTTTGGAAATGGACAAAGTCTACATTTCCAAATTGCCTAAAGTATTCTAGGGCAAAGAGTCTCATAGGGACATATCTTGGCAACCTATAAGGACTCAACTCACAACCATATATTCTGATTACTGTGTGGTGTTGGTAAAAGTACCAATCACCAATGTTGTAGGCCTTTGAGAGGTGAAGGATTCTTTGCATTTCCTCTGTCAATCTGGGAGGAGGGACACCCAATAACAAGGTCATAGCTAGATGGATGAAAAGGTCAATGAATTCACAGTAGGTGTAAGGTGAATAAGCTAGAATATGGCAAATTGAAGACCAAAACACAACATACCTTGGGCTTCCATGGGCATCTAGCTTTTTGAGAGGGACAGGGAAGGAATCAGGATGATAAAACAAGAATAAATGATATATGTACCTAGTGTATTTAAACACCTTTTCCCTTTCTAGATTCATTAATTGCTCATGAATCCTATTGGCAATAAAAGTGGTAAAATAATAATGTATAGCAGGAGGCATTCCTGGGGAGAAAATGGATAGCATGGCCATAATAGTTTCATCCACATCCTCATATGACCCATAACCCAGGATGTAACTGATCAACTCCACCAGCATTTTGCCCAGCTCATTGAGATACTGATAAGCTATAGGAAGGGTGGTGCTCATAGCTTCAAATTGTGGCTGGATAAACAACTGACTAATCCTAGCAATCTGAGCACTGGAAAAGTTGCCCTCTTTCGTTATCAAGTCATGGATGGAGAGAGGAGTTAGGGGCTTTGTGGTGTGAAAGTGCAGCATTTCATTGATGGCCTTAGGGGTGATATGGAACAATACTGAGCCTGAGGGGCTGAGGACGGCTCTCTGATAGGGGTCATAGCTCGACCTACATTGATTTATTAAGTCTGGGAGGACATTGACTTGAGGAAGGTTGTAAATGGGTATGTGGGAGTCCCAAATTCCTAAGGTATCAGCCCCACTGAGATATTGGGCCTTTAACTCATTCAATAGGTGAATATTGAATTTGGCTGTCATGGCCATGGAGTCTAACATTTGGTAATCTCTATCACCCAGGGCGTTCCACACTCTAGCTCTCTGTGTGGGGCGTTCAGAGGCTGAACATTCAGGGCTACTGGTGTTTCCATGGCTGGGTAGTACTTGTGAGTTTGTACTGAAACTGACTTTAGTGGGCAGGAGAACATAGAGGGCTAATTTTGTAGAAGTAAAGCCAATTGTAAGGGTAAATGAGGCAACTGTGGTTACAAATGGCGTAGAATGCTCAAAGGGAGTTAATTTAGGGACTGCAGGGACTGGCAACTCTGTTTTTCCAGTGAATTATGCCTTTCAGGTTTTCAGTCCACCAATGCACGGACAGAGTGTGAATTTAGGAAAAGGCGACTGTATATGGGTTTAGTAGGTGAAATTCGACCCTACCACTATAAAGGGATGCTGGTTTACTGGGAATTTACTGGTAAATTGGTTGCAATTACTCTTGTTAATTGAGTGCTATAGAATTATGGATAGAAGCAAGCTCTGAGGGGATTCTTTGGGAAAATACCTGGTGAATTTCCGGAAATGGTCGCAAATGCAGGCGATCGTAAATTACATGCAGAGGTGAGCAATAGTTCAATTCGCAAAAGTGAGAAAAAACACGAAAATTGGCTAAAATATGGACTTTTTTCTTATTGGCGCGCTTTTTGGATGACATCATCATGACATCATCAGGTGGGGTCAGGGTCGGGTGACATCAGCATGACGTCATCGAGTGATGTGGCAGCCTGTGAATGGTCCACGGGGATTGCATAGGTGGCGGACAGGTTGGAGCGCTGGCAGGTGAGGGCGCTGACAGGGCGTCGAGTGGAAGTAACGTGGGCGGGCGTAGCACTGGCGTGGGCAGGCGGTATTGCTGAGCAGTAAATGGGTTTTCTCGGACCGCCTTCTATACGGTCGCGGTATTGTCAGAAGGCGACCCGAGAAAATCTGGGGGTGACGCGTGGCGGAGGCCTGACGTCACCCTCTGATAGTTTCTCGGGTGGTATCTTTCGGTCATGGAGGCCCGTCCAATATGCATGTGGGCCGTTGGATGGGAAAGCCCAGATTCGACGATCGACGGGTTGATAAGTTGCAAGAGCGATATGGAAGGCGGGCAACATAAAATATTAATATTTTTGGAAATACGAGGCCGGTGGAAACATTAGCAAAAGTGGGTTTTCGGGGTGTTTTGCAGAGTTACGAGTTAAATGGATTTTTACAAAGGTTAACTTGCAAAGCAGGTTTATGGCTAATTAATCCGAGCAAGTCCCGAATTAATCCCAGGATTAATTATTTAGCACTCTTTGGGTCACGCTCAAATGTTTTTAGCGCTTGAAGACATTGAAAATCATACATAGAGATATAATGCTCGGGGGAGGGGATACTTAGATTTGTTGGGTTTTTTGCTAAGTTTTACATAGTAATAGGGGAATAGGGGTATGGGGAGTTAAATAGTAATAGGTTAGTAGTTAATATGAGTGAGAGGGGTGGATGGTGTCATGCGGAAAGAGTTAAACTTGTGGACAAAACCAACCTCCCTAGAAGCCTACAACTTTCTAGTGACAAACAAGACAATTAAGAGCAATCCTTCTCTAAACATGCATTTATCACACGAGAAATCAAGTGTTTTAGATACTACCTGTAGTCCAACGCTGTTGTAGTAGTCTAGCCTCGTCGATCCGGATGAGCTCCTCCTTCACTTTGAAACCTGCATTCACTAACAATCAAACGATTACATAGCACCTGAATATCCCATAAAATAAAACATATTCAACATATAGACCAAGGAGTATATGAAACAACTCATTAATAACAAATTTTTGAGAAGAATGGACTTATTTGTATTAATAGGAAACAAAAGAAACCATTACAACCTGAGCCTTGGTGTTGTGCAAGTTCCTCTCAGGGTCTAGCAAGAGTTTTCCTTTACTTTGATAATCTCACCCACTTCCAAATGAAACAAGAAAGGATGGTAATCTCTCCTCACAAGATTCTACAAGGAAGTACTAATTCTAGCAGCATCTACCCTTTGGAATGTTCAGCTTTCAACCTCCCCTCCTTTAGCCCAATGCCTGTATTTATAGTGTTCTAGAGGAAGCTAATCAGGTCCAACATCAATGGGATACTCCCCTCTTTTGGATGGGGTAGCTCCTCTCTTGATGGGATAAGTTCCTCTTTCATAGGGATGCATGAACCATCTGGAGGCGCTCAATACACGTCAAACATTCTTTTAGAATGCTCTAGAAATGACCACAAGTAACTTTTTTAAGATGAAACTCACGCCTTTTGACCTTTACACGGGTACACACCCAAACCTTGACATACAGAGCGTACAAGTACGCAGGTATAATGAACTTGGAGAGCGTACACGCAAGTAAGGTAGAGAGAACCTGCGTACCCAGAGATAAACATGATTTTTAATGACTTTCTCTCTTTCTTGAAGTTTGACATGGAGAGCAGAGGTATAAGGCTTGCCAAGGAGGATAGTATGACTGTTGATGGAGCCATACTAA
>APFE031322045.1:103746-127726 GCA_000404065.3 Pinus taeda
CTAGCCTCGTCGATCCAGATGAGCTCCTCCTTCACTTCGAAACCTGCATTCACTAACCATCAAACGATTACATAGCACCTGAATATCCCATAAAATAAAACATATTCAACATATAGACCAAGGATTATATGAAATAATTCATTAATAACAAATTGTTGAGAAGAATGGACTTATTTGTATTAAGGAAACAAAAGGAACCATTACAACCTCAGCGTTGGTGTTGTGCAAGTTCCTCTTAGGGTCCAGCAAGAGTTTTCCTTTACTTTGATAAGCTCACCCACTTCCATATGCAACAAGGAAGGATGGTGATCTCTCCTCACAAGTCTACAAGGAAGTCCTAATTCCAGCAGCATTTACCCTTTGGAATGTTCAGCTTTCAACCTCCCCTCCTTTGGCCCAATGCCTGTATTTATAGCATTCTAGAAGAGGTTATTCAGTTCCAACATCAATGGGATACTCCCTCTTTTGGATGGGGTAGTTCCTCTCTTGATGGGATAAGTTCCTCTTTCATAGGGATGCATGAACCATCTAGGGGCGCTCAATACACATCAAACATTCTTCTAGAATGCTCTAGAAATGACCACAAGTAACTTTTTTAAGATGAAACTCGTGCCTTTTGACCTTTACAGGGGTACACACCCAACCCTTGACATACAGAGCGTACAAGTACGCAGGTATAATGAACTTGGAGAGCGTACACGCAGGTAAGGTAGAGAGAACCTATGTACCTAGAGATAAACATGATTTTTAATGACTTTCTCTCTTTCTTGAAGTTTGACATGGAGAGCAGAGGTATAAGGCTTGCCAAGGAGGATAGTATGACTGTTGATGGAGCCATACTAACTGCAGATAGTCATGGTGACAAATTTCAGTGTAACAGATGGAGGGGTGGAATACTAAGTGTTGTTTATATAAAATCAACTTAGTTTTTTGGAAGTAGATCAAAATGAAAAGAATATTTGCACAAGAAATGTGGCTCTTGAGGAGACTAGAACCAACAAAAGACTTTGACTTTCTTTGTGAACATGGGTGGCATAGGGATGTTAGTCATGAATGTGATAGGGGGTGATTTAGAAGTTAGACATGCTCCATTAAGTTTCTGTAAGACTGTTGTAAGTAGGCCATTTGTACTGGGACCATGTTTTTTACCTTTTCTTTAGGCCAGTAAAATGCCATGAACCATGCTTTCTGCAACCCCCTCTGCCTACCCACTCTATTGCCTAGCATTTTTTGTTACTCCAAGGAGGGTGCACTTAGATTTGCAAACCCTTTTGTGCCTTTTCTTTTCCTTTGGCTTTATTTTGATTTTCTATCTAAAGCTACCCTTATTGCTTCCAAGGCCCTAGATTAAACAGTTGGGAACCTTCTTTCTCTACCTATCTACTTTACCTGCCAAGATTGAGCTGTTTGGACAGGTGTCTTTCTCTAATCTACAACAAAAATTGAAACATGGCATGACCCAGCTTAGGCTGTTGGATCACCCATTCTGAGGTAAGACAACATCAACCAAATGTAGGTATACTTTCTCTACAAAAATATGAGATCTTTGTATCATCAAAGTAGATCATATTGGCATTTCCCCTACCAATCATGAAAAATGAAACCTATTGGTATAGGTAGCTAACAGAACGAGTGATATTTTCAGGTAGCTACTAATTCTAGGTAAGGTTTGGGAATTTCCAATCACAGTAGTGTCACAAGGATGGCTAACAGAATCACTCGTCGTAGCTGTTCCTCAAAAGGGTAAACAATCAATTGGAGGAATATGATTAGCTAAAACAGAGTGGAGGTGATGGTAAGAACACAACCAGGGCTCAAAAGTTGATGATAATGCATTCGCAATGGTTATTTACCAGAGGTTGGTTCATTTTTTAATGAGCTTAAACTCTGGGGGAACATTTGATCATTGCTTAGGTTTAGTTTTTAACGAGCTTGAACTTCGCATAAAAATTGCTCGTGCCAGTCGCATAATAAGGATGTCTCATTGATAGATTCCATTTTTGTGGAGCTTGCACCATTCAAAGCTTTGCTCTGTATCCTTTCATTATGCAAGTTAGGAATGACCAATCCTATGAGTTTAAAGAGTTGAGAATCTACAAACTAAGAAAATAAATGGTCACTCTTCTCTTGCATGCAAAAAGGTTTGCATGCCCCCAGGTATTGTGAAATAGAGTTTCCAGGCTACCATATAGAAGTTCTCACATTTGCAAGATAGTTTCCATCCACGTAGCAGACATAAACACTTCCTGACTTAGTCCACTTTGACAAAGGTGATCCTAGCTCCAACCACCTAACCTTGACGAGGGAGTCTTGTTCTGGTCTAATCCCATTTTCCTACATGAACGGGTGTCAGACTAGTCATATATCCTTCGCAGAAACCTACACTATACCCAAAGTTTCCTTGTCGAGGAAGACCAGGGTACATGCCCTCTGGGTGTCAGTCATGGCCACCAAAATACTCGCGTTCTTCAGGTGGACGGACTAGAGATTGATGAGACATTCCTTACGTGAAAAGACCAGTTAGTGATGGCATTTTACTATTAGCTATGTGTGAGCTAAGGAATGAAAGCTAGTCTACGAGCTGGACCACTCAGCCTTCATGCGGAAAACACATTACTCGAAAGAGTGAGGAGACAATGGCTCCCATGATATAAATATAGTCACGCCCAAGGAGTAGATTATAACCTAAAGGTCCTTGGACTACCATTACATTCAGATACATGGTTTTCCCTATCAAAGTTATAGGCAAACTTGGAAGGATCCCTAATGGTCAACTGGTTCCTTTGTCAAAGCCTGTTAGATTTTGCATCTTAGGCAAAAATGATGGTGAACCAAGTGCTTTCCAAGCAGTTGAGGAAAGGATACTCATAGAAGCCCCCTCATCTATGATGATACCAACCATGACCATTCTGTAAGCTTACACAATGATTCGGAATGGTACATTAGACGGTAAATGGGGTCTGCCTAGTAGATTCCAATCGAAGGAAATGACTAGGTTGCTCAGAGGTGGGATTGAATAAATGGATGTATATGACCCTAACGAACTTCCTTCCTGCGGTAAAGGAACGGGTTGATTTCCCCCATGTTCATCGGAGTCTGTGTTTATGAAAAGAATTTGAATGGTGTCGTTATCATTCTCTTTGGTGACTATATCATCTGAAGATGGACCTTCCAAAGACAAGACCAGGTCGACTGCCACCTCAACCTTTTGACTTTCATCTGGTATGGATTCAGAGGGTTTATCTTCAATGATAGATGCTTCTACTGACCACAAAGTTGTTTCAGTGGGATTTTCAACTAGCGATGGACTCGGCAAGAGTTTCTTGTACCCAAGAGGAAGCCGTAGCGGTGAAGCAGGACAGTTATCCAAGATTATTTTAGCTTTGTCCAAGAAGGGACAACGGTGGATGGCATGATTGCTTTCACACAGTTTGCAAGAAAATTTACATTTTCCTTTCTATCCAGAGACTTTGTTTTCACTAGTTGATGGTGTACTCTCAACATGATCGTCAGAGGTTGATGACACCGGATTGTGTAAACGAGGAGACCAGTCCCTTAAGATCCGAGGGATGCAAGGAAAATCTCGATGATAGTGGTCTCCCTTGCAAATGACACATGGAGATTTAGACTTGGACGGTGCAGTGTGTGGATTTTCACTAGACGATGCATGGTTGCCCCTGTTCGCCTTTGGCTCCTTCTTCTTCTTCTCTTTCTCCTTCCTTTCTTCTTCTTCTTAGTTACTTGGTCTTTAGCTTTACCAGCTTTACCAAGCGAAGAGGAAGGAGGGGAGGGAGAAATAAGTGAAGCAGAAGGGTGGGGGGTAACTCTAGTATCATCTAGTTGCTGACTTGATTGCTCGGGAATAGTGGCAGTTTGAATGACAGAGGTCGAGAAGAGCCATATTGGCAAGCCGACTGTCAGTCTTGGGAGGGACAATGTGGCCATATGAGGTGCACCAACATCTCCCCAAGAGAAGAAAGGACTAGGATTTCCCTCAAGGGGAAATCCTTGGTTGGTGGACTCCATTTTTTTCAACCTAAGACCAACGAGGGAACAATGACGTTATTCCAATTTAAAATAAATTTTAGACGCTTCGACACAACTTGCTTTTTCAATTTTAAAGAGTCGAGAAAAAGCTAAAGATGACTCTAGTCGCCTTCGATTTTTAATGAGCCTAAAGTGACAAGTGCTCAGATGGAACTTTTCCTTTAAGGAGTCTAAAAAGGAATGAAATAGACTACTATGGAAATCTAGACAGAGGGATTACCAAACCAATTGAAAACTGCAGAATACTTTTTATGGTATGACAGTCAATCTTCCCAAATGCTGTGTTCAGTGCATTGTGACTGATAGGGCTGCAGACATGTCTTCCTAAGGATAAAGGATATAGCCTATTGTAGTCTCCCAATATATACTTGATGGTACGTGGGAGCACAAGTCCATACTGGCACTTGTCATCTCAAAGAGGAGGAATCACCCAACCTACGATGAAAGCGATAGTTACCAGGCTTTACGACGTCAGAATAAGTCTCTAGCCTAGACTTCTAAATGTTGTGTGTTAGGTTCCAAAGCGTTTTTATGTTCATTGAATTTATTTTATAGTTGATCTTTCTTAAGAAGTTTGCCTTTCAAGTTCACCCCGTGATGTAGATATACAATTCCTAAAATGCAATCTAAGATGATAAACAATCGTTTAATATTCTTTTTGCAATGAAAATCCTAGCTACTAAGGAAAGAGAAGCGGGATTCTTTCAACATAGAACAGAGAGCACACACTAGATGCATTGTCCTAAATCAAAATCAACAAGCAGTCTAAATGCAAATGCACATGCATGTACTTGTTTTCACTTTCTTAATGTGCGAATGACAAAAAGAATGCTAAGTACAAATCTGAATCGTTTCAAGCGACAATACTAACGACTTTTTTTTCAAAAGACAAAAGGAAGATAATGACAAAACTTTGCGATTTTGAACTGAAAACTAATTTTGACACTTGAAAAACTATTAATTCAAATCAAATACACAAGTAATAGTGTAATCGACCATCAAGAATAGTAGGATTCTTTTCTTTGACTGAAAATGACACTTGTGACACTTCCAAATCAAAAGACGACAGTTTGACTACGCTACTTCTTTGTAAAGGAGAACCATAAATGGCGAACAATACATAAAAACATTTACTGTTCTTTGTACTATGGAGGCTGAATCATGCAAAGGAAGGGAGTTTCCATAGTGCTATACTGATCACAGACAACAAAACTCCTAAATAAAGCTGAAGAGAGTGAACAAAAAATCAAAATATGGAAGCATAAAAGGTCTTATCTGATCGTCGCACCTATAACACAGGGAAAGAACGATGCATCCCACCTACTACACATGGGAGATGCGATGCATACATATTCTCAAGAGGAGAGGGTGCGATGGTCCAGGGACGAGACTTCAACTTGGTTATTGGTCACAGTTTGCAGCTTAGTTCAGGGAATTAAGCTGAGCTAATGATAGTCAGTAAATGCAAATCACAGGGGCTGATCTAATGAGGCTACGTGAGCCACCACCAAGGCAATTAGGATGTTTGCAAATCAATTGTTTAGTTTATAAACAAAACCCGGAGATAGATTGAAGCAGCATTGATCTACATTGCACTTGCATAGAAAATGCAGTTCGAAGGCTAGTTGGCTTGACTTTAGGCTCCATCTGTAAGTTTACAAAGAAAACAAATATAGACAAGCAAACAAGCTATTCGCTCCCCAGTGGAGTCACCATTTTGTTATTGGGAAATCTAGTGTCCATGCAGAGCTGCTATTCCCACTAAGATGGGTAGCTATCTTAGAAACAAATAGATTAAAGTTGCTTTCATTTTCCTTTACGAGAAGTAGATAGGAGAGGAGCAAAGAATACCAACCTCAATCTTTCGCTCAGTTCCTTGCTTGTTCCTTCTCCTCTCTGACATATCTTTGTCGCTCTTTCCTTGACCACTCTGTTTCAAAGAGTACCTGTAAATTAAAAGCAGCATAATACCTTCAAAGTGCAGAGATCTACAATCATAAACAGTATAGGACTATATATATATTGACCACACAAATGAATATATTATCAGACATACAAGAATGTGGAAGAAAATTTGAATAGCTTTATTGATGTAAATATCAGAAGAGAGGATTACAACCCATTTATCTAACCCAGCGTCATCCTCCCAACATGAAAGCCCTTCTTCACCTCATGAAAATCTTAGATCACCCAACACTATGATATTCCACCAGGAAACCAACAACACTTCCTTACAAGATACAAGATTCCAGCCTCTGGATCTCTGGGATGAGGGATCCATATATAGATGATTACAGGGGGTGAGTCAGCTTATGGGATTTTGATTAGTATCTTCTCTCTGATAATTCTTGATTCCACTTGGAGATGGATGATGTCTTACTCATACCTGGGCGAATTCGGAGAGGCAAGTGTCATAGGAGAAGTTTCTGGAAGATTCCATGATCATCCACCTTGCAAACTGTCTCTGCCATTTGTCTACTCTCATTCATCACACCCTACGGAAGGGATTTCCAGTATGCATTGCACTTTCTTCACTGAGCAGGTGAGATGCATTGCACCCTTAGCACTAAGCAATCTGTATGGTCTAGTTTTGACCAGTTCTGAGCAGTTTTATGTGGATAACTTCTGGGAGATAATGTAATCAGCTGACCTTGTTCCTTTAGGGCATGAAACAACACTTTTAGGGACTCAGAAGCCCTTAGTTTATGGACATATGTGATTGGGGTTGCAGTGCCCAAATATGTCTATAACACTTACTAGAAAATTGCTAGGGGGAAAGTATTCCAAATGGATAGTCATCCTACTAGAATTAGATTTGGAATTCATCAAATCCAAATCTAAGAAATCATTAGTATTTTTTCAATTACTATGTGACTTTCCCTATACTGAGACATTAAAAGTGGTAGAGGATTCTCTTCTAGACACATATCTCTTTCTGATCAGTACTTTATATCCCTAGTATGGAGACATATTCATTTATCTTTAGACCCAAACATTTCGACCAAAACTGAGTCAAACTGATCGTCATTGTATCTGATATCAATCCCAACAATACACTATTGTTATTGATACACTTTATTATTGTGGGGCTAATTCTATTTTTAGATGATGTTTAACTCATGAGGAAGCCAAAAATGCATTAAATGATTGCCATTCTAGAGCTTGTGGCAGTCATATGGCAGGGTTTTCCATAAAGATCCTATGCGCGGGGTATTTTTGGCTTTCTATGTTCAAATATTGTATAACTGCAGTTCTAAAATGCCATAATTTTCAAATCTATGATTGAAAACTATGTGCACACCTAACTCCTCTTCACCCAATCATTTTTTTTGGTCCTTTCGCTAAATGGGGCATCGATTTCCTTACATGTAATCCTCACTCGGCTGGGAGGCATGGCTACATTATACTTGTGGTAGATTATAGTTATGAAATGGGACGAGGCAATGCCTACATATAAGGATGATGGTGAAACAACATCCATTTTCATGTTCAATCATGTGATTGCTCAATTTGGAGTTCCAAAAGCCATCATCATGGACCATGGTAGCCATTTTTGAAACTTTATGAAGATCGATCTTACCATGAAGCTAGACCTGCACCATGACATTTCTACTCCATATTAAGCACATGAAAATGGCCAAGTAGAATATGTTAACAAGGTTTTAACCACCATGATTAAAACAATTATCGGGACTCATAAATGAGATTGACATCTAATGCTTTATTCAGCCTTGTGGGTATACTCTATCACAACAAAAACTTTGACTAGTTTTACTCCTTTCCAGCTCGTTTATGGCATGGAAGAAATTTTACCGATTAAATGTGAGTTACTGTCTTTGAAACTGGCAATTGAATTATTACCAACCACTTCTGCTGAGGATGAACGTTTCCTGTACTTAGCATGTCTCAATGAGACACGTCATGATGCTCCATTAGCTAGCAAGGCCCAAAATAAATAAGTTAAAGAACAATATGATAACAATTTCAAACCTCGTTCATATTCAGAAGGTGATTTAGTCTTGGTATATGATCAATAAAATGATAAGTTAGGCACTAGTAAATTTGAGCCTATGTGTCATGGAATTTATGTTGTAAAATGTGCATTGTAAAAGGGGGCTATGAAATAGTTGATTATGACGAAATTCCTTTGGGAAATCCTAGAGATGGTCTTTAACTAAAGAGATATTATGCTTATATTGTTCAGTGAAAATTTGGTAAATTGATGTACTATAGTTTACGTGTGGAAACTTTTAGCATTTTTTATGATTTTCTACTACTTCTCCTGCTTATCTTGTGTTACACTTTATTTGCAGATGTTGACACTCCTTCAAGCTTATATTAGCTTCGTTGATGGTGCTAGTCGTAGTACTTCAAATTTATCTTCTCCAACCTAGGTCATTTATTCACCCACAGATGAGTTAGTCTCTATTCATGGGATATGCCTTGGTTAAACAATGAATAATATTGCAAAGTATAGCACAATGATTGAGCTATTATCTGATGCCATTTCATTTGGCATTTGTCAATTGTTTGTTAAGTTAGATTCGAATTGTGTTTAGTCAATTAGAAGTTCTTCCATGTTAATAAATTTTTTGTGGGTTCACCTCTTGGAAAGAGAGTTTGATTATAGTGAGTATCAACATATTCCAAGAAATTTAAACTCATTAACTAATGCATTGGATAATTATGTGTTAAATTGGCATTTCTAAAACATCTATAAAGAAATCAATGCAATATTCATACATATATTGTACAAGATAGGCTGAAATAGTAGTAGCTTTTACAAAAAATTTCATCCAAAGACATGAGGTCCCATGGCTTTTATTTTCTGAACATCTCAGTACATCATAAAAGAATAAAAATATAGCCCTCAGATTAGCGACTACACATGAAAATGATCATGGTATCATACAACAACTCTTGCTACTCATCATAGCAAATGACTAATAGATCTGAGAACCCCCGCAGTGTGCCTCTGATAGTGGAGAGTAAAGTCATATATCTCGACATCCGAGATGTCTAAGGTCAACCTCTCAAGGTTGTGCTCTATCTTTATCAATGCCTTTGCTGCATACAAGTTCAGTACTATGGGAGCTACTGGTTTCTCACCACACATATCATATCTATGTAATCCATTTGGTCTTACTGGGGCCACATCTGCATGATCATTTCAGACAATTAGTTTTAGATGCCAAAAAAAACAAAAAATCGAAAAATTTCAAAAATCAACCAAAGAGTGAAGTTTTACCTATATTACCCCATTGCGTCCCAAGTGGAAGTGGCATGTTCATATCACTTATGTAATCCATCCATGCATATGGAAAATCTTCAATCACGATGATTTGATTTTCTAACCAGTCGAAGAAGTCAAGAGTATATCTAATCATTGGTTCTTCGCCACCTCTGTGGCATGCCATAAGTGTGACCCATTTAAGAATGTGAAGGTCTTGAGGTCCTCTCTCTATAGCTACCTATGGATTAAGAAGAGGGATCCACTCTAGAGTGAATGAAAGGACAAAGGTACCATACCCAAAGTTTTTGAGTCTGCCTGTTCTAACTCTATTTAGTTTCCCTTTCAGATTGGAAAATACAACCTCACTTGAGTTGAATATAGTAGGTTGAAAACACTCGATGATGGTTTGAATTTGAGCCTTTGTGCACAAATACGGAGCTACACTACTATATAGTCGTGAAACAGTGAAGCCAATAGATTTCAAAGGAAGTTGTGAGATGGTTTTAATGTCAATTCTCCCATCTTTGGGAGTAGCTCCATACACATTGATTTCCACCCCACGACATGGAATTCCAATCAAGAAGTAAATTTCATGAACATCAATGAAAAGTCTATGGTCTCCAACTATGAAACATTCCACTTTCCCACCATCCATTCTAGCAAGTCTAATTGGGATTTCATGCCTAGAATGGTGAAAAACTTGTATAAACCAAAAATTTTCAATTCTTGTAAGGTTTTTGGATGATTTAGAGAAGCTATGCATTTCTATTCATTTTCACACTCTCCCCACTCCATATTTGCAGCTCAAATCCCTGAAAACAAGCATAAAAGATCATTAGAAACAATCATGGAAAAAATTAGTAAGAAATTTGGGCTTTTTTCATTTTATTTTTTGCATCTTCGACACTGTGCACAACCGACTATGTTAAACAGTGCGAATGTGTGTGGTTATCTCCATAGAAACCACACACATCGTGTTTTTTACTGTAAAAAAACTAGTCGATTTGTGCAGGCCCAATAAAGATGACATGCGCAGTCCCAATAAGGATGACTTACGCACATCTAGGGTGAATTTCAATTTGAAAACCCTCCCCAAAAAATCCATATCTATAGTGAAATGATACATAATAAACATGAAAACAAATATCTCAAAGAGATGGTCTACCTAAAAAAGATGACTCACAATTTCTCCCAATGGTTTGCGCAGAATCCACTTGTGACGTTTCTGGTGAAAATGATCTTTATGACTCTCAAAAGGTTAAAAACACAATGGTGTTTTTTTTTGCTTTTTATTTTTTATTTTTATAAGTTTTTAGGCCTATTTAAATATTATTTTTTCCTATTAACCCTTAAATTCCAAATTTATAAAGTTTTTTCACTTTATTTTTTAGAAGAGATAATTATTTGGAGTTTAAGTGTGTAGGTCACAGGTTATTTATGGAAAACAAATCATTTTGGTATTGAGTATATTTTTATCATTTTTTTGAACTCATTAAAAATTACAAAAAAGAGAAACCTAGAGTTCTCTTTACATCCTTTTCAGACTCTTTAAACACAAAAAAATCACTAAGTACTTAATTATTTGAACTCGTAAAAGTAAATGAGAAACCAACTTTTCATTATAAGTTTACCCGTTTTACAGAATGAACTAGACTATTTACAAAAAAGGTATACATTGACTAATCATGGTCAATAGAGTTATCTCCTGCATTATTTTACCCTTTTCCAGGCTTGAGGGACTCAATTTACAAAAAGGGACACTGTGCAGTTTACTTATATTTTTCTCCTAACTCTGTAAAACTGAAAAACATAGAGATTTACTTTCTCCATGGTCGTTAAAATTTATGTTGAAAGAACTGAACAAGGTTTCATTTCATGTTTTTTCAAAATCTTTAAATATGAACATTAAATTGAGTTACCTCTTCACTAAAATCATAAAATCTAAACAATGTAAGAATCATTAAGCATGACAAGACTGATCCACTCCTTCTTAGGGTTCATTAAAAATATTTTGGAGGACTCATTCGAAGGATGAGCTTACAGGACAAGCATATATTATGCTTCTCAAGATTGTAAAAAATAAATAGGTACTTGTCAACAATGGTAGCGGAAAAGTGAGAAAGAATCTTTGTTTTTTATTTATAAAAGGCAGTATGTCACTCTTGAACATGACACTCCGTCACTTTTTGTGTTCAGGTTGGGAAATCCATTTGCCACTCAATTGACCATACCTAATTGAAATTCCTCAATTGGTTTGGGTTTTATTTTTTAGTCAAATGATGCTAATTCATCATGTCATGTCTCTGTTATGTTCAAGAGAAGTCCAACCTTAGTCAAATTGCTTTGTGAGTCATAGCCTTCAATTGCATCGACCATCCCTGGGTTAGTCTCAAATTACTCCAAACTATTGTTCTTCAAAACTTGACTTGAGTTTTGTGTCATAGACCCTCCTGCGACAGGTCATTTCCTATCGATTTTAGCTCATTATCTAAGAAGTTGATCTAGAAACCGTCAGTACCTTGAGGCCTACATGCCTTAATGGAAGGTTTCTCACCTTCAACAACAGGTTCTCATCATTGATCTTTGATCAAATGATTCTATGAGTGTTCGACATCAGCACATCTATTCACACTACATAGATTGTACTGGAAGTACCTTGAGAGCCATTGTCATTATTGGTGGTTTCTCTCACACTTTTTAATGGTTCACATCATTGATCGGTAATCAAGTGATTTCTACCATGTTCAACTATGAGATATTCACTCACAAGGATAGATTCATACTATAGATCGAGAGATGGAGATCAAGACCCTGAATATAGTTTCATCCATACAGGTTGCGTGGAGTTATTAAATATTCATGATTGTAAACATAGATCCATTGATGGTTGCATCCATAGTTTGTCATCTATTTACATGGATCTTCATATGTATGTCCATATTTGTATTTGAGACATTTATGTAATGAGTATGGGAATGCCTACCTCAGTGGTGATTATATATTGCATTGTATCATTTGTTTGATTATTTCAGGTCTTCGACCATAGTCTCTAACCCAAACCTTGGAATTATAAAGTGCTTCAATCATCAAATATATATTTTCACTTTTCACTTTAGGGGGCAATGTGTTACACGTCATTTTGTTTCATTAGGCAAATGACCACTGGTTTGGATCTTTCACTATCCGAAAATGTGTTCCAAAGCATTCCCCTGTAAAGTTAGAATCAAAATTATCCCAAATAAAGTGGAATTCCTGGATCACATGGTACAAAACCCTATTTTTGGCTTCCTGCATATTTTGCTAGTCAATTTTTGCTTAAGCAGAAGAGTCTATTAGGAAATGCGCATAAGTACACACTATCTTACAATGTGACCTGTGAACATGACTTAATGCATGTAAAAATAGAAAGTAAATTCTAGAAGCATTGTTGGTAGCATCTATCCCAACCAACAAGTTTCAAAATGGTTTCCTATATAGTCTTGATCCCTTCCATCATGGAGCAACTCCCTCTCTTTGTGGAATCCCTATCCCACCATTAGTGGATCTCATCCCTTGGAAAATGGATCCCAAACTTCCCACTCTTGGCCTATAAAGCTAACCCATGCCTGAGGATTGAGGAGGATTGTTGGAAGTAAGATTTTGTTGCAAGAATAAGGTTGGAAGGCTATTCATTCAAGGAGAGGGATGGAGATTGTGAGAATGGACTTGCAACATCAAGGCTACATGGTTGTAACACTATTCTCCATTTTATTAATATAAAGGAAAATGTTCTTTCTCAATTACATATTCGTTAATATAATTTGTAGGATTCCTTCATCTCCTCCGTAGATTGTGATTTCATATTGATAAGTTTATTATACATGGTTGAGTTAATTGTTCCATTTATCTCTTATGTTATATACTCAATGCTTTGATCTATTATTTGTGTCTACCTATGTAGATATCCTTCAAGACATCGTGGAGAAGTTATGGGGAGCGATAAGAAGATATCTAAATAATTGAGTGGATGGTAGAAATATTTGAAGGGGAATTCATCAATCCTTTTGTTTAAATGATAAGTGGCCTCTATCATAGTATTTGTTTCAGACAATCATAGTCTAGAGAAAGGTAACAGTTCCTAGTTGTTTGTTACTAGGTTTCTTTGAATTCTAGGGAGATCTCTCTTATGTTCAAGAGGGATAAGTCCACATAAAAATACACTCACAACAACTCATTTTTTTTAGCTTGGTGGAAAAAAGATAATTTTACACTAAAAAACACTTTCTTTTTTAAACATAGACCACAAACCCATTTTTGCACATAGCCATATTTTGAATCATTTTTATATTGGTTATAAGGAATCCCAATGATACTCTTTAGCTTGATACATTTTCTCACTTTTCCACAAAGATCAATTCACTGTTTCATTGATTTTATTATTTCTTTGGTATGATCATCAACCTAGAAGCTATGTTTATCAATGATTTTGCAACAAAGTAATTTTTTTTCCTAACACAGAGTTTGGTAAAATCTAGGATATTTTTTTGTTTGAAGCCTTGACTTCATTCTTGTAGCATGGAGTTTAGTTTCCTCTATATCTATAATTCATAGTGGTTGTTGTTGAATATAGTAACAATGATGGGTTCAAAAGATTGTTTCAATACCTGTGACTTACTATGGTGGAGCATATTTCAATATGACAATAATTGTAGAAGGAAAATTAATTTATTCCACATTAATAATTTATATTGGTGAATTATGTGGACTCTTAATGTCTCAATTATGGATAAGGAGAAAAACCTCAATATGAACATAATCAACTATAAACCTATTGACGGTGATAGATACCACCAACATATAGGGGGTCTCCTCGATGTCAAGTTTGAATTAGACCTCACATCGTTTGGAGTAGGAGCCCCATCCAGAGTATTGGCCCGACCACCATAACTATAAGGTTCACCTTAGTTTCAACGGATAAAATAAGAGATTATATACATAAACCTTGAACAACCAAATAATTTGACATTGTGAAACATCGATTGTCATCTATAAAAGGAGTCTTTCATGAGAGGGGAGACAAAAGTGAGACTCTAGAAGGAGGTAATATTACTAACCGAAGAGAGACACATGAATAAAGAAATATTTGTTAGTTATATAGAGAAATAGTTCATGTTATCACTCCAAGAAGCTCTCCTAGGTTGTAGCTCGGAGATGTCTGGTAACATATAAATCTTCAATATTGTTCTTTCAACTATTGGAATGGATGATGGTTTGGATCAAGTCAGATGACTGTTTCAAATCTATTTTCACTCAAGACATGCATGAACACCCTTAGATTTACAAGGCTTTAGACCACTAATGCTCAATAGTTTATAGATTCAATGGATAGATGGAGAATACTAAATGTACCAGTAGATGCATACATAAACACATATGAATGGCTAGGTATAGGAAGTAAATGAAGCTTGCAAATCTAATTTATCAACATAGAGATAAGATGATAGTTATCTGGCATTAGACAAAGAAGAAAACATGAATAACCAATTCAAGTGCAAGATTAGAACAAAAGAGAAAATGGGAATTGAACATGTAACAACAAAAGAAGCTTATATTGTTGGAATGAAGATGAGAAGCTAGAGTAGTAGAGTATCCACAGTCTCCAAAAGTTGAACCCTTCATCCTTCTAACTTTCAGCCATTTATAGGATTTTTTACAATACTCCTAAGCTCTCAAAGGCTCGAAGTGTCTTAATCTATCCTCTTTGTCTTTTCAATGACTTGATTCCATGACTAGACACACATAAGCTTGGAGGCTTCTTTTCTAACAGCAGAGTAACCACATTCTGGTAATTTGCTATGTTGTCAGGGAGCTCGCTCGTGCCAGCGATGCTCCATGATCATTTATGCTGGTTTGGCTATGTTGCGTTGTTGTTATTCCCTTTACGGCCATATATTCTATTATTTTAGTTCACTTGCTGACTGTTAAAATATGAATAGAGCCAAACAGAGCCATTGGGTATGTTCCCAATCACTGTCCCCTATCACAAATGGCTTGTACCTTTGTTTTGTAGAAATACATCAAAACATTGGAAATACATTAAAAATGGCTCGTGAAGACTTCAAATTTTATAAATTTCCCTTCACAAACCCTTTCGGGTTCGGTTCTTATTGCATAACGCAAGTTGCTTCGGTCCTACTCCAAGGTTCCCCTTTGTATTTTTAGAAATACGTTAAAAATGCAAAAATGCATTAAAAATGAATTTTCTGCAAATCTCAAAATCTATGCAATAATGCTTATGTAGCCATCGGGCCCAGCTAATTTCATCGCACATCTACATGTATAAAGGCCCCACTCCATAATATTTCCCAAATTGTGATCCGCCAATGCGATTGATCGTAATCACATATTGCAATAACCCCGGGCCATTTGGTGAGCGCTCTATTGTGTTGGACGATTGCGATTTTGTGATGCAACATGAGCCATCGATCTGCGCGCTTGATCGATGGTCCACGTTGACTCCGCCAATCACCATTGCAAGTTCCACATTGTCTGCGCCAATATCTGCCAGTTGCCACTGTCGATTGCGATCCACTGACTTGATCTAGACCATTGATCGGCCAGATCTGACGGCTGTTGTGCATTCATTTCTCAAGCCTCCGCTGCTCTATTTTTTACTGCTTCCTTGGGTTTTTTTCCTCCTGATAGTGCTTTTCTACCTATCTGAAGGTTTTTCTCTTGCGATTATTTCAATATTTTAAATGATCTTTAAAGACTCAGAGAGTGTTTTGGATCTATTTGGCATTTCACCTCAGGGGCTAACACTGGATCCTTCTAGGGATGAAAGCCTCCTTGTAAGGTTTCAGGAATCACAGATCGATGCCTTTCCTGTAAAACCAAAATCAAATCTATCTCCTTGTGTTCCATTGGGCATGGAGTTTATTTTGTATAGAAAATAGAAACTAAAAAACATATTTACAATATCAAGTCTTTAAAGCCTTAAATGAAATAAAGTTTCAAGAACCGCTCATTGACTAGGCTACCAAAAACATCTTCTCCTTCCAGACTATGCAAAACAAAGGTATTGTTCTGCATATTTTGAGTGATGACAAACAAACCTGTCCATAAGGATTCAAACTTACCATGATTAACTTTTCTCAACATGGAAGTGATGTGTTTCACTAGTTCTACAAATTTTGGAATAAACCTCCTGACAAAGTTGATTTTACCCAAGAAAGATTGAATTTCCCTTTTTGACCTTGGGATGGACAATGTTTGAATTTCTTGAACTCTTGTTGGATCAATATTCACATCTTCAACAGAAAAAATATGTCCCAACAGTTTTCTTTCTTCTAGAGAAAACTGTGACTTCTTTGGGTTCACAGGAATTCCAAACTGTCTTCACTTTAGAAACACCTTCTTCAAATGCTGCAAATGGTCCTTTTGACTGCTGGAAAAGATTGTTATGTAATCAAGGAAAATAAGGACAAACTTGTCCTTCTCTCCCACAAAGGCCATGTCCATGGCCCTCTAAAAAGTAGCCCCAACATTGATCAGTCCAAAAGGCATCTTGGAGTACATGAAAGTTCCCCAAAGAGTAGTGAAGGCGGTCTTTTCCTAATCTTCTGGATGTACAACAATCTGATTGTAACCTGAAAATCCATCTTAGAAAGACATGACTTTAGCCCCTGAAACTTTTTGCAGCAAGTGATCCATCTTAGGTAGGGGGTAGTTGTCTTTTTTAGAGCATTTGTTCAAATTCTTGAAGTCAACACAAAGCTTGATTTCTCCATTCTTATTTCTTACTACCACAAGGTTAGCTATCCACTTTGAATACCTTAGGGGAACTATGATCTTGGCATCCAACAGCTTCATGATTTCCTTTTCAATCAAAGGCAATAAGAGAAAGCTGATAGGTCTTAATTTATGCTTAAAAGGGATGGTGTTTGTCACACAGAATGAGTCGAGGTTGCGGACACAATCGACCTTCCTAGTATCAAACGATATCTAGTGACAAGCAAGCCAATCAAAAGCTATCTTTCTCTAAATATGAAATTAAAAACAAAGGCATACAAGTGTTTTAGGCCTACCTTGGGTCCAATGCAAGTTTGTGGAAGCCTCGCTCCCCTGCTCCAAATGAGCTTCCTTGAAGTAAGTCTGCAAACACAAACAAGCAAACAAATTAAATAGCACCTGAAAAGCCAATATCATAAAGCATATTCATCATAATGATCAAGGAGATTATGAAACAAACCACATAAGACAATTTGTTGAGAAAAATAAATCTGATTGTATTAATTCAAATGAAAGAGGAACTTTACAACCTGTGCCTTTATGTTGTACAAGCTCCTCCCAGGGTTCGACAAGAAGTCTCCTCTACTTTGACAAGTTTCACTCACTTCCTAATGAAACCCCAAAAGGTATGTGATCTCTCCTCTCAAGTTTAACTAGGAAGTCCCAATTCCATCAGCATTTACCCTAAAAATGTTCAGCTTCTAACCTCTCTAGCAACTGACCCAATGCCTTAATTTATAGTGCAATGGAGGGAAGTTACTAGGTCCTCCTTCAAAGGGATAAAGCCCTCCTTCAAGGGGATAGCTCCTCCTATCAAGGGATTAGCTCCTTCTCTTTTGGGATGCATGAACCACCTTGGAGCGAACAATCCACATCAAAATTCCTTCTAGAAACATCTAGAATTAACCCAAAGTGAGTTTTTTAGAATAAACTTGCACCTTTTTTACTTTTACAGGGGTACGCACCCACCCCTTTACAGACAGAGCGTGCAGATACGCAGGTAATATGAACAAAGGATGCGGGCCCATGGGAAAAAGTGAGAGAAAGTGCAGAACCAGAGTTTTATTGATTTTCAATGTCTTTCTCTCATTTGCAAAGCTTGACATGAAGAGCTAAGGTCTGAGACTTGCTTAGGAGGCCAATATAAGTGATGATAGACCCATACTGACTGCAAATAGTCATGGTGACGATATTTTTGTGTAACAAACTGCCCCCTAAAGTGCAAAGTCTGTAGTAGATGAGGATTTCATTTATCATTTAGGAAGAGTGAAGCACTTTATCATTTCAAGGATCATCTTGTGGAGAGCCCGGTTGGAACCTGTAAAAACATTAAAATGAAAAATATATATATGAGATCATATCATCGCTGAGGTAGGCATTCCCATACTCAGATCAAAACTAACTAGAAAATGAACTACTGCTCTGATATAGGAACGATCTTGTAATACATCACATGTATAGACACAGTATGGACGCAGCCATCTATTTATGAATAGTCTACAATATAATGAATACAAAATTCCTCGCAGTCTAGATGGTGGAAACTAGATCCAAGGTCTTCATTTCTACTTCCCGAAATAGTACGATTCTATCCATGCGAATGAATGTGTTGAAGTCGAACATGGTAGAAACCACTTGATTACCAGTTGATGATGTAAACTGTTCACAAGTGTGAGAGAAACCACCAATAATGACAATGGCTCTCAAAGTACTCAGTACAATCCATGAGATGTGATTAGATGTGTTGATGTCGAACATGTCATGAAATCCTTCGATCGAAGGTCAATGATGCAACCTATCATCGAAGGCGAGAAACCTGCCATTAAGGCATGCAGATCCCAAGGCACTGGCGATTTCTAGATCATCTTTCTAGATAAAGAGCTAAAGTCAATAGAAAGCGATTCATCGTAGGCAAGCACACAACACGAAATCATAGATCAAGTTTGAAGAAATTTAGTTGCAAGGAGTGACTCAGGGATGGTCAAGATGGATGACAGATATTTTTGCAAATGAATGGCTTATTTGCACTAATCTCTTGAACACACAATGACACAATAGATGGTTTGCTGATGATTGACCTAAAGTTAATACCCAAAAACCGGCTGAAGACTTTCAATGTGGTTCGATCAACTGTTAGGCAAAGGATTTCCCAACCTAGGTGAATGAAAGTGTCGTGTTCAAGAGTGGTTACAAAGCATGATAAAGAGGCTCATTTTTCTCTCTTTTCCCCCACCATTTCTGGTGAGTACCTCTTTATTTTTTTACAAGCTTGAGGAGGATAACATATGCTTGATTATGAGCTCATCCTTCGGATGAGTCCAACTTAGTTTATATTCGAACCCTAAGAAGGAGTGGTTCATTCCTGTTTGTAATTGAATAGGTCCTTTACTGTCGAAATTTAACAAGTCCATTATAGGAGAAACTCGGTGTTTTTCATTTTTAGAGAGTCTGAAAAAACTTAAGAAGACTCTAGGGTTAACCTTTTTCGTAAATTTGTGTCTCCCAAGCCCGAAAAAGTATAAAATAATAATTGAGAGAACTGCTTGATCTTTTACGACCAAGGAGTACTTTTCGTAATTAGTGCCTCTGATCTGAAAAAAGTAAAAAAGCGATCAACGACACGTCATTTTATGACCAATATCGAATTTGAAACGACAAAAACCTGGCGATATTTTCGTGTTTTTATGGTCAGAAAAGGGCTATAAGAGGACTGTCTTTTTAGTTCCATTTTAATGAGCTTAAAAAGAAAAACTCGGCAATCTTTTCATGTTTTAGGAGTCAGAAAAGAGCTTAAAGGTGATTCTAATGTTTTTTCATTGAAAATGAATGATTTCGCCTGAAAAATCCGTTATCCTGAACAAAAACTCAAACATTATTCATACCTGTTTAAAAATGGGTAAAAATGTCGCAAAAAACACCTTTTCAAAGTGAAACATAAACAAATTTGGAATTTATTTACTCAAAAAACTTATAAAAATGACCTTTTACCATTCATTTTTACCATTTGAGATTTGGGTGAGAAAAAATGGCTTTTGACCATAAACTTCCCGTGAAGATTGCGGAAAATCCGTCCGTCATAATCGAACGCCATCTCCTCCAGGTAATCCACCTCATCCTACTCTTCATTTCTATCCATTTGAAATTTTTTTTAGGGGTTGATTTTTATTTTTAGGAGGTTTTTAGGTTTCAAAAACCAGGCGTGAGGGCCCACGGGTTTACCACAGGGGACCTGCGTACCCCGACTTTTTTGCAATGGGAAGAAAGTCGGGGGTACGCACCTACCGTGAAGGCAAGGTGCAAGCCTCATGCAATGTCCCTAACAAGAGGGTGCGTACCCCGCCCAAAGGTTTGTAAAAACCTAACTAACTCAAAAACTACCCAAAGAAATCAATTTTATGTATTCTAATTCTCCTTTTTACTTGGATGTAGGATAAACATCATGCTTGATTAGCGAGAATGGGAGCATGATGATGTAGACCTTGCCGTGATGAATCATCAACCTTCGATTGATACATTGAAGGCATGTGGCTTATAAAAATTCTGGGCCATACCTGGCATGAGGGCCCAGGTGGACTTTTTGCAGTGGCTGGTTGATAGATGGACTATATGGGACTAGTGCTTCTTTATTGGTGGGCACCAGCTCGAAATTGAGCCAGCACATATATACTTTTTGATTGGTTTGCCTAGGAGAGGTGAACATTTGACTCTATTCGGGGCCAGGGCAGGTGGCCAGTCAGTCGAGAGCCTCCGGCTAGAGTACTGCAACGTCCAGAACCGAGACAAAGGGATAGATATCAAAGCCGTATCCCATCCTAAACTCATGGTTATTGGGTTTATAGTTAGCAGACTCTGCGGTAGCGCAACACTACACATAGCCATCGGATCCCAGATGTGGATGGCAGTCGATTGCTTTAGAGGCACCATTTTCAACTGGTGCGATGCTGTGTTGGCCAATGTGAAAGGCCAACTGACTAGGGCCAAAAATGAACAACTAAAGACTTTTGGATATGGTGCTATAGTTGTGAGTTTTGGTCTAGAGAGGGTTCTGATGTTGATCATGCAGCACCTCACTGTTGGAGCTAGGCTTCCTCGAGAGCCCAAACTGATGTGATGGGTTGCAGTTATGGCCCATCATCCTGATGAGGGGACTGAGGTCGTTCGGTTCAAACCTGAGTATTTCCAATGGTTGGAGAACCAAGTTTTTTCTATCCAGGACTTTCCTTATGCTGGGGTTGATTTTTGTGGGGACCCAGACATGGCTCTTCTGCCAGGAGAGCAATGGGATGACTCAGGTAAAATATTTTTCAACATTTTCCTAATTTAATTTTTTTTTGTTTTTATATCATCCCAAAACTGATAATAAAAGTTTCAAATGCAAATGTGGGCCCACGGCAACCAGCCACTCTCTGGCCTTACCAAAGGAAACAACCAGATGCATCGGCTCCAGCCCCACAGGACGAATCAGCAGAGACTTTGGTCAAGTTGGAGAGCCATATAGAGCGCTTGACAGGGGACATTCCAGAGACCAACATAGATGACATCCCTCATCGACTTCAGTGCTATGTGATTGGGGTCCCATGACCTTTTAGGAGGTTCCTTTGTAAGGTGGCTCGTGTAGTGGTTTCGTATCGAGATCATCACCAGTGATGGGATGATCGCCTATTGTAGTCACAGATGACATTTTTGCTTTTTGTACTTATCATTTTTTCCGATCATAAGGTGTTTTTCAACCTATGATCGAGGACGATGTATATTTTGACACACTCCTATATTATATGATATCACTATTACCGACTTATCTTGTTAAACATGTTATGGAATGTTTTTAAATTTACTTGTATGATTATTGCACATGTCTATTTAACATTTGAGAAGAAATTGCATCTGCTAATGTATTTAAAGATCTTGGAATATGCTGATATTAAATATAGTCAAATTCACGTTCCAAGAGATGCACTCTAAAAAATAATCTCAATAATACTAGATTTCTAATGGCGTATACTCTATTAAGCTGTAATACAATGATTTCAGAATCTAACCTCACTATCAAACTTTGAATCCCAAATGAAATAGATTCAGATAATAACTCAATCACTGCACTATACTCTACAATGTTGTTTGTTGTTTGACCGAGGCTTACCCCATGCATAGATACCAACTTGTCAGAGGGCGAATAAATAACCCAAGCTGTGGAAGAAATGTTCCATGTACTACGACAAGCACCATCAGCGAAACCAATGTATGTTTGGAGAGGCATCGACATCTGCAATATCAAGAGTAAAACCAAGATAAGAAGGAATAGTGACAAAAAACACTCTCTAAGCTAAGCACACATTTTAATCTAGAACACACCATCTAGAATGAAAACTAATCTAACTAAAAATCTCCATACCCATCCTTAAGCATAATACCTCTTCAGGTAAAGACCATTTCTGGGTTTACCTAAATAGACCCCGTCAAAGTTTACCAATTCATAGGCCCCTTTTGCTAGCTTTCGCTTGACAACATAGGGACCATGCCACATAGGCACAAACTTTCCAGCGCCTAATTTATCATTTGCCTGATCCTATAATAAGACTAGGTCTCCTTCCGAAAAAGTTTGAGGGGTCACATTTCGATCATACTAAGCTTTAATACGTTTTGCATGAGTTTCGATCGCTAATGCAGCATCACGTCGATTCTAATCTAGCTGAGCCAAGTATAACAAACATCTTTCCTCTTCGGAAGTGGCTTGAAGTAACTCGATGGCCATTTGCAATGACAGGATTTTGCACTCAATGGCTTCCAGACCATAAACTAGTTGGAAAGGAGTGAACCCTGTTGACGTTTTTACTGAGGTTCAATATGCCCAAAGCGCTGAAAATGGCATGTTATGCCAATTTGACTGATGAATCCCAATGATTCATCAGATCATGATGACTAGAACTTTGTTGATGGCTTCAACCAAACCATTAGCTTGTGGATAATAAGGAGGTACTTGCCAGAAATGGTGGGGGAAAAGAGAGAAAAATGAGCCTGTTTGTCATACTTTGTAACCACTCTTGAACACAACACTTTTATTCACCTAGGTTGGGAAATCCTTTGCCTAACAGTTGATCAAACCACATAGTCTTCAGCCGGTTTCTGGGTATTAACTTTGGGTCAATTGTTACCAAACCATCTGTTGTGTCATTATGTGTTCAAGAGGTCAGTGCAAATAAGCCATTCATCTGCAAAATATCTGTCATCCATCTTGACTATCCCTGAGTTAGTCCTTACAACTAAATTTCTTCAAACTTGATCTATGATTTCGTGTTGTGGGCTTGCCTATGATGGATCGCTTTCTATCGACTTCAGCTCTTTATCTAGAAAGATGATCTAGAAATTGTCAGTACCTTAGGATCTACATGCCTCAATGTCAGGTTTCTCGCCTTCGACGATAGGTTGCATCATTGACCTTCGATCAAAGGATTACATGACATGTTCGACATCAACACATCTATTCACATCTCATGGATTGTACTGAGTACTTTGAGAGCCAATGCAATTATTGGTGGTTTCTCTCACACTTGTTAACAGTTTACATCATTGACTGGTAATCAAGTGGTTTCTACCATGTTCAACTTCGACACATTCATTCGCATGGATAGAATCATACTATTTCGGGAAGTAGAAATGAAGACCCTGGATCTAGTTTCCACCATCCAGGCTTTGAGGAATTTTGTATTCATTATACTATGGACTATTCATAAACAGATGGTTGTGTCCATACTGTGTCTACATGTGTCTACACTGGTGATGTATTACAATATCATTCTTATATCAGAGCAGTAGTTAGTTTTCTAGTTAGTTTTGATCTGAGTATGGGAATGCCTACCTCAGCGATGATATGATCTCATATATATATTTTGCATTGAATGTTTTTATAGGTTCCAACTGGGCTTTCCACAA
>APFE031322045.1:129701-170167 GCA_000404065.3 Pinus taeda
CCCCCCAACTAACCCCCAAGTTCACTACATGGGCTAGTTGTGGAAAGAATAACACAACCCAACAAATTGGCAACGCAGGAAAACTAAAATCTACGACTGGCAAAGGAACAGTGGCTAGACAGGTACATGTATACAGAAATTCACAAGATATTTTTATGTTCCTTTCCAGTTGAGTTATACGAGTGGATCGCAAAGCTAGTGCATAGCTAAGGAAGGTGGAGGCTTGATGGTCCTATTATTTGGACCCCGGAGTTAGTGCAGAGATTGGAAAACTGAAAGGTTAAGGTTGCCCACACTGTCGATCATTGGCTTAATCGTATCATAGGAGGATTTGTGATTGAATTCACGTTCGATACCTCAGTTAGTTACAGTGAGGTGGAGCCTCGCTTTTTCAAAGGTCCACCAGGTAAGTGCTTAAAGTCTTTAAATACTTGGATTAAGATGTTATTGTGTGAAAAGCAGGTTATGCAGCTACCTTGATGTTCAGAGCTATGAGAAGTGGAAAGACTTATAGGAACAAAGGAAGAAAGGGTCCTAAATATAGCCCACTGATTTCACCTCCATTGAGTGATGAAGGGAGAGTAGAGCAGGCTTCTCCATGAAGTGTAGTTCAGTTGATAAAAAAAGGGTTCCCACGACTACCACCTCCAACTACACCACCTCCACCATAGTTCAAGATGGAGAATTAAGTGAAGTTGCCTTTGTTTAAGGCCTTGGGAAATGAGGACCCGGACTAGTTCTAGTTTGTCGTAAAAGTTGTATGGGAATCTCAAGGCGTCACAGACGATCATATGAAGAAGGCAACATTGGTTAGTGCTTTGCAGGATCATGTGCTAACTTGGTACATCAATTACTCTATTGATAACCCAAACGTTGCATTGGAAGAGATCTAGACCATGCTAAATAAAGAGTTCAGTAGGCCTAAATCCGAGGCACAGTTGATTGTGGGATTCAAGGAAATTGCGATGAAACTAGGTGAGACCCCTTGGGAGTTGGATCAGAGATTGAACTGTAAAATTCGTGAAGCTAATATGAATTTAATAGATGGACAACACCGCGAGTGATTTATGGCTTCTCTCCTACCTCACCTAAGGTTTGCATTGTCACAACAGAAAATTTTGACTCAGGCAGAGGCCTTGGAGATTGCAATAAGACTACGTGAAACACCGATGCAATATTTGAATCTAGGGGTTCAGCAGATCCTTGCGATGTTGTAAAATATTTGCCTCGAAATGAAAAGTCTGAAGCATGATAGAATAGTTTGGCCAGAGGTGCACAAAGAGGTATGGTTCCTGAAATGTAAAGGTCGAGGCATGACAAACACCACTGCCCAATCTTTACGAAATATATTGCAGGAGGAAGACCGATGACTTTGAGGCCGGAAGCTCAAGCAAGGCCGAGCGTGGGGCCTGTGTTGTGGTGTGCTATATGTTAGGTAGCCAGGAAACATATGACTGTTAATCTCCATTTGCTGCAGAAGTTTGTATAAACACCACAACAATTGTTCTACAACTTCTGTAGGTTGGTAGCGCACGATGAGTACAATTGTTGAAGCTATAAATTGATGATGGATAGGACAACCGCCTAGAGAGTTCAGACAGAAAATAAACCTCTTGACTAGGGTGTTGGGATGGCGCGGACTGGCTTTCAGGGGTGTGGATGAGGCCGAGGCATAGGAGGAGCTAGCAGAGCTCTGGGACAGCTAATCTGTTACAATTATGGAGGACCAGGACACTATGCCTGTGAATGCACTAACCCAACATGTCCATCATGCAAATATTGCACTCAATTTGATCATGAAACTGAGGACTGTCCTACACTGATAGCAAGGATACATGAAAAAGGGGTGCTACCTCTGTAGCCAACTCAGAACCTGCAGATGATGAAGGTTGAGCCTCGTGAAGAAGATCTGAATGTGAATATAGTGCTCCAACGGTCGAAGATAAGGGGAAACAACCTGAAGACAGTCTGTGGGTTCACAAAGTGCTAGAGAAGGAGGCTAAATTTGATTTGGAGCGTGCACACAAAACATTCATGGAAGAAAAGAAAAGCTTTACTAAGGCCTCTACCTTAGGGAGACGGGATAAACTTGTTCAGGAAATGGACCCTTCTATGCTTATGACCTTTTTAGAGACCTGCATGAAGCTACTGCGTGATAGCAAGGTTGTGAAGGGGTTACAAGAACATATAAATAGATGCGTCGGAACCACTCCAGGTGAACCGCGCATGGTACGAAATATTGGTAAGCATAAGGCAAGGACAAGGCATGAGATGAGTCTCACCCCACAGATAGGAGAATATGAAATGGATCAGGTTATTATGGATCTAGGGTCATACGCGAAAATCTTGCCAAAGTAGACTTTGGAGTGAATAGGGAGACCCATACTACAGTGGTCTCCGATTCAGTTAAGGATGGAAAATTAGTAGAAGATCATCCCCATGGGACTGTTGCAGGGAGTAACTGTAGATATTGAAGGCACAAGCGCATTGGCTGATTTTGAAGTAATAGAAATTGTGGATGATAGCAACACCTACCCTGTCCTCCTTGGCATTGATTGGGCTACTAACATGAATGAGGTAATCAACCTGAAGAATCAAAAGATGAAGGATCGTGCTATACTGAACCAGTCCATGATTATGAAAGTAATGACGATTTGGATTGCATATATAAGATAACGACATGAGACCAAGATTGGTTGAATCCGACAGCGAATGGACGAATTACATGGGATCGCGATAGTTCCTACAACTCAGACTCGGATGAAGAATTTGAGTGGTGGTAGAACCAGATACATGAAGGAACTATGCTCTGATGTAACATGATGACCCGGTCACTGCACTGTGTATCGTCAAAGGTAAGAAATCTGCTCACTTATGACGGCTTGAATGATGTGGATGTTTTTCTAGATGCATTTGAGAGGGAAGTACCAGAGAAGCAATGCTTCCAGGCTTTGGAGTAAGCACTACACCCTATGCCCGCGATATGGTGGGGTATGCACAAGGGTAGTTTTGATGATTGGAGCGAGTATAGGAGGATGATGAGAGCACGCTTTGGGAAGCCGAAGGTACAAGTGACGGACAAGTATGACGAGAAGGATGATCTGCATGTACACTTGGCCAAATGGGCTAAGGACTATGGAGCGAAGCCCCAACCTGAATGGGTGCACTTGTTTTGTCACACCTTCAATGTCATCCCGATGAACTGGTACTTGGAGACAGAGTGCCACCATGGAAAAGGAAAATGAGATATTTTTCATAAAGGGTTCATAATGACATTCAACTTCGAAGATGAGTTTGACTGTATTGACGAACCATTATAAGAAGTTAAAGAAGCAATCTTTTGGATACCGCAGGATCCTTTGGATCTGATCCAACCCCAGTGGACTACTCAGCTAAGCCATAGGATGGAATGCTATAACTTGACTATTGAAGAAGAAGACAAGGACCCCTGAAAGATTAACCCTGAAACCAAGGGTCACTATGAGGTCGAGGGATCGTAGATTGAGAGTCCTGATATAACTGCGTCGCTGAAAACTAAATAAGTAAATATTGGCATGGAGGTGGAGCCCAAATTCGCAAATATTGGAGATTACCAAGATGATGCGAAGGTAGATAAGGTCGCCGAATTGCTCTGCAAATACTAGGATTTGTTCCCTACCAAGTTTATGTAGTTAAAGGGGATAATAAGATACCTGAGTGTTATGAAGATCACATTAAAACCCAACGCGAATCCGGTTAAGCAAAGACCTTATCTTCTTAATCTAAAATATAAGGAGAAGGTATGCTTAGAGTTAGATAAGATGCTTGCGGCAGGCATCATTGAGCCCGTAGAAGAATCTAATTGGGTGATCTGAATGGTGGTACAGGAAAAGAAGCAGAAGGATGAAATAAGGATATGCATAGATCTTAGGAAACTGAATGACGCTTGCGTGCATGACCCTTTCCCGACTCCATTCACTGATGAGGTATTTGATAATGTAGGTGGCCAGGAAGCGTACTTCTTCACTGATGGGTTCTTTGGGTACCATCAAATCAAAATTGTGCCTGAAGATAGAAGCAAGATGACCTTCACGACTGAATGGGGATGTTTTCAGTACACCGTAATGCATTTTAGATTAAAGAATGCACCTACAATTATTTTCACGCATAGTCATTCATGCATTCAAAGACTTCATTCATAAGTTTCTAGAAATGTACTTTAATGACTGGACTGTGTTTAGGTTGGTAAAACGCCATGTGGCAAGTTTGCGCTCAATGCTAGATGTGTTGAAGGTACCAGATTGTGCCCAATCTGAAGAAATGTTTGTTTTGTGTCCCTTTTGGGACTCTACTGGGTCATGTGGTATGTAGACAGGGATTGATGGTAGATCCTATGAAGATTGCATTGATAATTAACCTAGAGTCACCGAGGAGTGTGAAATAGCTACGCGCAACATTGGGACATACTGGGTACTACAAGAAGTTTATCAAGGGCTATGCCTAGATCACTGTGCCTATGTAGAAGTTGTTGAAAAAGGATGTCATGTTCTATTCGAACGAGGACTGTCAGAAAATCTTGGATGTGCTGAAAGGAAAAATGGTCACTACATCGATTTTAGTCTTCCCAGATTGGAAGAAAGAGTTTCATGTACATGTAGACACGTCATGTATAGCACTGGGAGTAGTACTAACACAAGCTGGCAATGGAGAATTGGACCATCCTATAGCATTTGCAAGAAGGAGGCTCTCCAAGACTGAGAGGAACTATTCCACCACCGAGTGCGAAGGACTAGCCATGGTATACGCGCTCCAGACATTTAGACACTATTTGCTAGGTGGCAATTTTAAGATGTATATAGATCATTCTACGTTGAAATACCTGGTCAATAAGCCTGTGTTGGGTGGGATAATATGCAGGTGGTTGTTATTGTTCCAGGAGTATGATTTTGAAGTTATTGTGAAGCTTGGATGATTGAACGCGAGACCAGACCACCTGTGGCGCATCGAAATGGGAGGAGAGCCTGCTAATTTGGAGGAAGGACTGGTTGATTCACATCTCTATGTAGTGTGTGTCATGGATGGCCACTTTGAAGACATCATACACTTCCTAACGACATGAACTGCCCCGGAAGGCTACACCATCCAGTAGAAAAAGGAGATAGTGGTGCGCACGACAGACTTTTCTGTCATTGTCGGACATATGTATAAAATGGGTTCTAATGAAGTATTGCGATGATATGTACTTGAGTTTGAGAGAAGAAATATTCTTGCAAATGCTCTTGGGGTTGCCACGAGAGGCCATTATGCAGGAAGGGTGACCGCGTAGAAGATTCTATGCGTACGGGTTGTGGTGGCCAACCCTCCATCAGGATTCAAAAGCCTACTGTAGGGCATGCGATGTGTCTCAAAGGACTGGTAGGCCATCGAGGAGAGATGAGTTGCCTTTGAACCCATAGATGACGTTACAACCTTTCGAGAAATGGGAAATAGATTTTGTGGGACCCATTCAGCCTCAAGGAAAGAAGACGAGTGCGTGGTACATTATCACCACGATTGAATATTTGACTCGATGGGTGGAGGCACAACCTATGAAGGACTGCACAGGCCTGACTGTTGCGAAGTTTCTCTTTGAGTATGTACTGACACGATTTCGATGTCCAAATATTTTGATGAGTGATCACGGTATGCACTTTCTAAATGAAACAATCAACACGTTGACAGAGGAATTTCAGGTATATCACTAGAAAATCACGCCTTATCACCCACAAGCTAATGGGATGGTGGAAGCATTCAATAAGGTACTAGAGAACGCATTGACCAAGGTTTGCAATGCTAAATGAAGTGATGGGGACCTGCGCATACCCGCAGTACTATGGGCCTATCGAATGATGTGCAAAATGTTGACTGGACAAACACCTTTTAGGCTTGTGTGTGGTGTTGAAGTAGTGATGTCAATGGAATACATTGTGCCTATTTTGTGCATAGTGGAACTCACAGTATGACAGATCATAGAGCCTTGGAAGAGAGGCTCACGCAACTTGCCAAGCTCGAGGAAGAAAGGTTTCTGGCTGGATTTCACCAACAGGTCCAAAAACAACATGAAAAAGCATGGCATGATCGACACATTAAACTGCACACCTTTCAGGTAAATGATCTAGTCGTGTTATATGACAGCAAGTTTGATAAATTTCTAGGGAAATTCAGGATGCACTAGCTAGGGCCCTATATCATTAGGGTGATTACAAAAAGTGGATCAGTTTAGTTGGTTAAATTGAATGGAGATCATTTCCTAGGAAAGGGGAATGGCAGCCGATTGAAGCCATACACCGGTGATCCAACCATGTGACTATATGAAGGTAGCATAGTTTTAGCACTCCAGGCAACTGAAAGGAGGCATAGGACTATGAACTACATTGCCCAGGTTGGGACACTGCACAATCGGGGGATTGCGTGGAACGAGGATATGTCACAGGGTCTGCAACAATGCGAAGAGAGTTGCGTTACCCAGGGAAAAGACGCAGAGGTCAGCCAGAAAGTGACCGTTAAAGTCACTGTTCATGATTTGATGATGAGAATGTGGCCAAATGGATTGGGCGGCCAGCATTTAAGATGAAATTTATGGGTAAGATCCTTGAAAATCTACTGCTAATCTAGCATTAATGAACCGAATTTGGGGGGAACAGTTAGATTTGAATTCAAAATGGTATATAAATTACATGTGGAGGCCAACGAAAAACACTTGGCATATTGAGCATTGAGTTGGTGAGCTCTCAGACATGCATGATCCATGCATTCTTCGAAGAATTGCTTGACTACCCAGCGTTTGATCGATTTCCAGAGTCTGATCGCAATGTCATCTGTGACATTATCCCAAGATCAGAAGCTATGGATGTTGAAGCAGTGAAAGACGAGGGAGCTGTGTTGAAGGTTATTATAGAGGTAGAAGGAGCTTCTCCGGAAGTTGTAGAGTTACTAGCTAAAGTCCCCAAGTCACCAAGGATGCCTAGACCAAAGCCTACCCCAACCAAGGAGAGCGTGAAGGATAATAAGGAAAAGCACACTGCGACACCCATGCGCATGTCGCCTAAAAGAAACCCATAGAAGGACAAGCCCACCACACAGGAAAAGGGAAAAACTATTAACTTGGAGCTGGAGGAGGAAGAAATTGAGGACATCCCGATCGATGATGAGGATTTGGGGGTGGAAGTGGAGGACATTGAAGTCGAGGGTTCTAACCCTATTACTAAGTTGCCCGAATACGTCCCTCCATGCAAGGGTAAGACCAAGGTGCCAAAGGACATTAACGAAATCAAGGTTTCCTTGCACATACCTTTGCTACCAGATGTGATTGTCTTTGAAGGACTACGCTTAGGGCAGGTTCCACTGTTGAAATTGGAAGATTGGGACTTAGTTGACACTGACAAGTTCCCTCACTTGGCAATAGAACAACTAATGCACCTCATTGTTCATACAACCACCGGGATGACTGCGTTGGAACCACGAAACTAGCTCAGGGGTGTAGACAAAGTAGGTCTGCTCAACCTACTATGGGTGTAGCACTAAAATCAAACACTCATTATCATATTGGTAATCAAGCAACTGCTATTCTTGGTTCACAATGGGTGTCTGTGGTTGGAGGAGTCGATACCCATCACCGACAAGTTGATCCATAGGATCATGCAGCTGCCCTATATCGAGGAAACTCTGGCCATGATGTTTGGTAGAAAAGGTGGCAAGCATGCCCTCGCAGAGGCCATGAAGGAGAAATTAAATCTTGTGAAGGAGCCATGAGGGTATGCCATCTCGAGTATCTACAATCCTGCAGTCAAGGTTGCCTACATAGATTTTGGCAAGAAAATATATGAGGAAGTGTCACACAGATGAAGTGTGAGCACCCATCATCGTCTAGCGGCCCAATGCGCAGAAGCAGTCCATTTTGATTGGGCATGCTATCTCTGCGGTGAGTTCCTTGCGAATTGCCACAAGGCACAGGAGCTCAAAAAGACCTTCCACTATGCGTGGCTCTTACTGTATATTGTGCTGCTAGCCTGGGAGCTTCTTGAAGATAGTCAATTCCCCTCAGTCATGCCACACCTACCGGAAGTAGTGAAGTATGCTTCGCTGTGGGTGACCAAGGATGCTCAGTGCATCAAGGATAGCAAGATATTTTGGATCTTAATGGAAATGAATATACGCATGGCTATCAACTGCAAGTCGTAATTGTCGCCTACTGTGTTTTCCAAACTTCAGGAGTACGTGGAGTTCAAGGCATACTTTTAGTGCGTATCGATTAGGGCACAGAAGGACCCTAAGAAGAACTGGCATGAATTACCTTACTTGGCAACTAATGATGCGATCGATGCAGTTCTTAATCGTTGGCCGATAGAGTGGCACACTGCCTCAGACTCGGTGGTGGGATCGAGCAAGTCTGTCACACAGCGCAAAAAGGAGGCCAAGCTCAAAATGGTGAAGCTGGACGAGAAGAGAAAGAAGGAGGCTGAGGCTAAGGCCCAAGCAGAGTTCGATACCACACAACAGGTGGAAGAAGAGATAGGTAGAGCAAAGCGTGACTTTGAAAAAGGTGCGAGGTCACCCTCGCCTGAAACAAAGCATCACGGAGCGGACCCACAGACGGCATCGTTCTGTATCAAGCATCTAAGAGAATAGGAAAAATCTAGGCCGAGGAAGAAATCCAAGGCCAGTAGTATGTCACTGGGCCTAATCACCCTAACAGAGGGAGATTTGAATTACATCGGAGATACAGTACAGGATGTCACCGCGAAGGTACTACAGCAGTTTGAGTAGCAGCAACAACAAGAATTGGGGGCGATTGAGACGGGTCTACATGAGCTATAGATCCGCACATCACAGACCGACACGACGTCCACGAGCCTCGCCATCAGTACTTCAAAAGCTACTAGGTTGCTGCACACAAAGGACTCCAGAGCAATAGTGCTTCCGCAGTTAGAACTGACAACAAGAAATGAAGCTGACAGGCCCGCTGTCAGCGCCCTCAAGGGAGTAGGGCTGAACTTGCCAACACTTCCTAGCGAGGTGCTCCACCTACTCTAGGAAGGCCTAATCGCAGAGCTGAGGGCCTACGAACAGTGCGCTTTGCAAGTGAACAATGAATAATAGATCAATAATGTGCAGATGGCCCTACAACGAGACTCTACCATTGCCATTGTGAACTACATAACCCGCCAAAACAAGCACATAGTTTAGGTCGTAGAGGAAGCATGCCGAATGGTCCCCGAATTGGTCATTCCTAAGGATGCGAAGGCAAATGAACAAGTCCAAAAACTTGCTACAGGGGTGTGCAACGCTCGCACAGAGTTGACAAAGGTTCAGCTAGAGTTGAACCTCTAGATTGTAGAGCTACAGTTGAAGGCCCAACCTTCAACTCTGCCAAAAGAAAAGGAGCAGCGTGCAACCGCTGTCATAGAGGTGATAACGGTAGTAGACAATGTAGTAGCAAGTTGCATATGACTGTTTGAACAGTCATTCGAAGTACTAACCAGCCCGCAAGAAGATCCTAATGTACAGTGGCTCAAGACATAAGTGTGAGAATTGTCGTAGTGCTATGACAAGGTAAAAGGAACAACGTTCACTGTCGCCCTCACACAGAGACTTGCGAAGCTGTAAGAGGCCAGAAAACTAACGGAACAGGTAGATTCAACTCAACACAAAGAGGCAGTGTTGAAGGCGTGCTTGAAGCCTTGGTTGGACGAGGCCTATTCGGTCACAACCTCCATTGAAGGAAAGCTTACTAGTCTGTAGGCGACTCAGTAGAAGCTTCAGGCTAACAGTTCAGGACCAACGATAGAGCAATTGGTTGAAGAAGTGAAGAAGGCAATCGCGCAGTGCACTGCCAAAGTGGCAGTAATACAGGTTGAGATGGGAGGTCTTAACGCCAAGATATCCACGCCCAGAGAGTGACTCGAGGGTGAGTAACCATGTTTGTGTTGGGGGCCTGTTGGGAATAGGTTCCCCCAAGAGCAGCTTTAGGGCTAAAAGCTCATGCTTTGGGACAATTTTGTAAGAAAGTTGTAAAGCCTCCACATTTTGTGATTGCGGAGCACAAAGGTGTCAAGAGTCATAAAGGGTTGTCTACCCTTATTTTTAAAGCGTTAAGTCAGCTATAAAGATCTACTCATGGTCTGCGAACCATGGGATTGTTTAAAAAGGATATAAGTAAGTAAGCTCTAGGTAGCTTTGGAAGTTTTTGGTAGTGAGTTCTATGTGTTCTCAGGTCTTAGAGTAGGTAGAGGCTCTATAGCTGAGTGCGCAGAGGCCTAGGGTAGAAGTCCGCAGCTGAGTGCGTAGACCCCTGCAGCTATGTGCGCAAGGTGGATAGAGTCTATATTAAAATGGAATATATCAATAAAGAAAAGTATTCTGCAATTATTGTGTATTTAATTCTCTATTAATGCATCTGAATATACTCCGTTACAATCTGGGTTATATTACAATGATTATCTAATGTGCTAATTTATGTGATTATATTTGTTAATTAAACACAAATAAGAATATCAGTTTACGCGACGATAATCATAATTGATTGGTAGAATAAGTATAACACTTGTGATAACTCAAGAAACTATACAATACATCATCATAGTAGTGCAAAAGTACCTAAACCATTGGTTAGGGTTGCACGAAGGTGAACCGTATGCATTTTCTTAGGTACTGAAGGGCAGGATACAAGGTAGAAGGATAAGCCCTAAAGCTTAGCCACCTGCATGAAGGCAGGAGTAGGAGGTATAAACTGACATAACAACCATATCAGGGTGTGGAAACTTGGCTCCAGCATCACCCCATACTGCTTTTGATGAGACTTCAGCTTGCGCTCCACGGGCTGATGCCGAAAGGGAAAGTAGCGTAGGTATTTGTTTGGCTGACTAATGATGAACCTGGGTCAGATCCCACAAAGCTAACACTTCAGCAACATTTACATCATTAGGATCCACTCCTAACTTTATAACCAAATATTCTAGCACTTTTATTCTAGTATCCATGGCTAAGGAAGAAATTATTTCCAATTTACATTGTGAATGAATATTATTCATGGAGGTTTTCAACTTAGAAGTTACAATGGTTGAACCTGTCAACATGGAATAAACCATCTCACCTGCCTATTTGTGGAGATCAATTTGATCTATTGGGTGTATCTACTTAGTATTAAAAGAAAACACAGAAGTTTTATAATCATCTGCACTCTTAGAAACTGGTACTTTTGGCTCAAGGAATGGCAACTAAAAATTCCCTCTATTAGGTTCTAGTGCATATAACAGAGTGTGTTGAGTAGTGGAAGATTGTTTCCAAAACTCAGTATCGATGGAATTTTTCAATGCCTCATTCTTTATATTCATCTCTCTAAATATAGAAAATATATATTTTTTATCCGAGAGATGGAGAAACATAAGCAATAGGAGAATCAATAGTTATTTCTTCATTTTGCTGGAATGAAAAAGCAGGTTCGCCTGATAACACTATTGTAGTTTGTTTTTCTAAATTTATGCCTTCTGATGACTCCTCTTCTATATTTATTGATTTTCTTCTTTTGAAAACTTTGAAACTAGTCATTTTAGGTGTTGAACTTGTAGGTGACACACTTTATCTTCGAATTTTTAATTCCTTTTCTTTCAATCCTGGAGTCTCCAATTATGTGTGACTCAAGGTTTGTTCTTCAGTTTCTTACAGATTTGTTTTCTTCCCATTCTTCTCTATTTCCAAATTGTTCAATTTTTGGCTTTTTTATGTGAACATAAGGTGTTGAGTTTTGGTAGACCTTCTCTTTGAAATCACTCCCACGAGATCACAAGGCTAACTGAAACTTGATTTGAATTTCATATGTTTGGGTAGAATGTATACTTCCTTCTTAGTTTCTCCAGTGTTAACAACAAATGGACCAATATGTGATTTTAATTTAAAAATAGCTTTTTTCTTCCTAGACAGAAAATGTATTTCATCCAAATTCATCCTTTGCCTTATGAATTATAAAGCAAAAATGCTCATAGGCAGGAACTCCATCATCTTGTCTAGGTAAATCCTCTCTGTGGACCGAGACGATCCCTCTAGCCCAATGAGTGGGACTAGAAACCAACATGATGATCTACAAGACACTTTCCTAATTTACAATTGAAGTGAGAGAAGAGGAAGGAAACCTACCTCATTCTGATGCTATAACGCAATCCTTTGTTGAAGATCTTGGTCACTTGCTCCTAAGATCCAGTCCTTACTATTCACAGTGTTTGAATACCTACACAAGAGACCAAAGACACAACAAAGCATAAAAGTGAAACAATCATAATTGAATGTAATCCACTTAACAAATCAAGGAGCATTAAGATAAATGATGCATTGACACAAGAATTTATGGAAAGTGAAACAACAGTTGTATATATTAAGAAATAAAAGAGGATGCATACAACCTAAGACTTGATGTTAGTAATCCCTCCTTGAGTGAACACCCAAATCCAAGCTCAAGCTCTCCAAGCACTCCTTCTCCAAGCCAAAGCGAATAACATGTAGGCACTATCTTAGCATAAGGGTGAAAATAATCAGAGACCAACCATTTGGGAATGGAAGAGGATGAATATATAGGGAGGGAGAGGGAGTTAGGATCTCACCAAAGATAGGGGAAGTCCCTCATCTCAAGAAGGAAGCTCATAGGGATAAGATGAAAGGTAAATATTGGAAGAATTCAACCACATCCACAACCAACAACCTCCAACTTGTCATTCTGGAGGCCTCTAGATCATGAAGCTTCTTGTCCTCTTTGGGAAAATTTTCCTTTTAGGGACCATCAAGAGTATCCAAGTGAAAACCACGATGGCAGTGCAAAGCTAGTATGGTGCAACCTGCCATCAACACGAGTTAACAGTGTCACAGTCATGTTGACCCTAAAATTAGAGTTTTGATCTCACTTCTTTAGGGAAGGCTCAAGGCATGTTAATTAGTTCTTCAGGGAGGATCTCAACTGCATATTAGGATGGGTTCACTGCATAATTTCCAGGCTTCGAGAACTCTGAGGTATGACACAAGGAAGTGCAGGAGGCATTCCAAAATACAGTGTAACACATCACTACTCAAAAGACATAATGTCATATGAAAACAATTATTAACAAAATCACTAAAAGAATACTCCTCTTTCTTTTTTCTAACCAGAGAAGTCCAATGGATGACTGATTGTGGTCTTCCCTAGGAATCCAACTTTTATAATGGGAATTCAAATCTCTCCAATTGATGATACAAAAATAGATAAGTTAGGATAGACTAATGTTTGAAGGACCCTCTAGCAATGAATTTTAGGAATTTCTCATGAATAACATTTGATAAAAACTTACTAAAATCAAGCAAAATTGAGGGCTTGCTTCCATATGAAAAGACTAGCATAAATCCAAGGATGACACATCTACCCATTGAACAGATTGATAGCCTAAGAGACAAGAAACCGTGGAAATTACTTGCCTAGACATCTCTAGGAAAATTGCAGAAGAATATGGTGGATTAGTTCTGGGAAATTATGAATTTTGAGGAAGAAAATACTAAAAAATGTGGGCTCGCTACTGAAAAGTAAGCTTCTGATAAATTTCCATGAGGGAATTGGTCGAAAAGGGTGAAGAGGGCCTTTGGGATTAACCTGCAATGCTTGATAAATAGATTCAGGGGTTATTGAAAACAAAATTGCATTGTTTCTGGCCATTATGGCTCTCTGGCTAGGTAAATAACGACTCTCGCACCAGGTGATGAATTCGGGGAAATGGTGGGTTTGGGGAAAATAAAATTGGGACAAATTTGAATCCCAGAAGCAAAATTCATCACTAGCATCCTCAAATTTTTGTATGCCTAATTATGGAGTTCGTAGAGATCAAATTCACATTGAGTTTCAATGATTTTATATTTTTATCAACTAAGGGAAGTTCATCAAGGTTAATTATAGGGGGTAGGGTTTGAATCTCTACAAATAATTTAGATTTTCCCTTTTGACTAGCCATTTCAAGAAAATGATAGAACAAAGGATAACTGAAGAAATTACACAGTGAAAATGATGGTTGTTGGCATAGTGGATTGTTGCAACTAGTCATATTTGGTCTATTAGAGGAATTCATGCATGAATGGTGAAAAGAATGGATAATGGTGTGGTAGCAGAGATTAAATTTGGAATAGGTGGTTTCAACGATTGATTTCCAATTATCATTATTAGCACATCGAATTTAATGAATTAGACATTGGTGGGGTGATTTATAATTCAACAGGAAATTGGCTAAGTTTAGTGGGAGATTTGGTGATAATTATTTTGGCGGGGGACGTCGAGGGTGGTAGCAGCATGCCAAAATAGCGAGAGGGTTCACGGGAATTTCGAAAGTAGGCATAAGCGGTTTGTAGGGGAGCGGTTAGCTGGTAAGAGGTATAGGATGTAGGGGCTCCCGCAATTATCAAGGGGATGCCATGTAAGGAGGAACGATTATTTTAAAACAATGTTTCAGACACCCCCCCGCCCCCCCTTTCCTGATTATATTTTGGGAGTGTGGGGGGTCTCGCAATCGAGCATCGGTCGTTGATCTGGGTGGGTATAACCTGATCCACTAGAAAGTGCCCCCCACTTAACTCTTTTGCATCAATTGAACTATTTACAAAGTAATAATAATAAAACAAATTTTGGTGCCTATTTAAAATTTAAAAAAGACATTTGTACTAACTCACTTTATTACATAATGCAAAAATTAAAATTAACTAATTTTTTGAAAAAAACTTATGCATTTTAGGAACATCAAATGCATAGGTAAAATTAAGTTACAACAATGATAAAAGGTGAATAGGTCTCAAACAGATACCTATGAATGGTTGGATGAGTGAGGATTAAATCTCATGGGTCATTCACTATGAATAACAGATTCAGATTCACCACAATGGACAGAAGCTAAATTGGAGGGATGCATAAAAATCCCACAAATGCCTTGAAGAAATCTTGGGATTTGAAATTTTTCTTGGAAAATTGTTGAAGGTGGAACTAAACAATTCCTACAACAGAGAAGAATTCAAGCATCTTGGATTTGGATGAACTTGACAACCCATAGTCGCATCTTTTATTAGTTTTCTTTATAGTACTGAGGAATCTGAGCCCCGACCAAGTGTGGGACCAAACAAACAAATTCGAATTCAGGTTAGTCAGGCTTAACCTCAATCGAAATAGTTGATCCTTTGGCATACTCCATCATGGGGTGTTTAAAAAACCTGACCTCCAATTAGTTATACTTAGGCAAAGATTTGATCTATGGACCCCAGTTAAATAAAATTAGTATTATCTCAATAGAAAGATCTCGAGAGGGTTTTTTTTTAGAGAGTGCATATTTTGAATTAGATATGGATTTTGTTAGTTTTTCAATGGGACTAGGATCAAGAGAAGGGGAACCTCCAACACCTGTTTCATTTGAAGTACTCTAGTCACTTATACAAGAATTTATAAATGAGGGATTTTAATTATGTCTAAGATTCTAAGTGGATACATTGATTGCTATTAACATATTCGACCTTATGCAGGAGATGCTACCTACCTTTTGATTGAGCATGGAATTTCTAATGATCTTAGTGGAACACTCCCTCGATCTAATGCTTGCTATTATCCTTTTATATTTTATTGGAACATTTTATCTAGTGCCTTAATTATTGGTTTCTTACTTGTAGGAATGAAGATGGTTGGAAGCCTATTATGTCACATGAATTTGATCATTGTGGCATTAAATCTCTTTTACCCTAATTATTATATAATAGCTACTATTGTTTTCTAGTTATTAAAGATAATATGCTCGCAGTCATCTAAAGGTTGACTTATGCATGAGAGTCATGAATCATAAATACTATAATCATATGGATGCGTAGAGAAATAATGAGAAGGTTTTAGAAGCCTTTCATTCATTTGAAAATTATTATAAAATAATGGGACATTTCATCAAGTCCATGCATTAGTTTTTGACAGCGGTCACTTTCCTTTCTTATGTTTCTTTTCATCATTTCACTTATTAGTGTTCAACCATTTATTTAGCAACATTATGGGGAATTTAAATGTGAACTTACACAGTGTCAAGGTGACCCTTGATGAAGAAATTAACGAGCTTTTAATTGTTGTGCATGAGTATTACAAAACCCTATGTGTATGCCTCAAGTTAATGCATTGTAGCTCTTGCAAACAAATTCAACAATCTTTTAAACCGTCAGCAAAAGGAACTTGGTACAGTTTAAAAGTTTGAAATATTGAGAAGGTTTCTGGTCATAATGAATTGCACATCAAAAATCCTATTTCATTTCTTTTATTAAATTATAATATTTCATGTAAATATTAAATAATAAAGGTCATCTAAGGGTCACTTGTAAGGTGAATTTTTTTATGAGTTGGATAGACAATGAGGGAATTTGAAAAGCCATGGGAGAAGTGAAATGCCACCCACCCATTCACATACTAAGGTCCCTCAGGGCCTCATTCTAAGGGGATTTTGGCATTTGAATTTTAGCATAGCTATAGTATTCTAGGCTTTCGGCATTTTTTTTCTCTTGGTAGCTAATATGTGGAGTGATCGTGAGACTAGGGTTTTGTGTTGTAGAGATGATTATGAACTGCTCTCATTCCATTATTAGATTTTGAGAGGCTTGTAATGCATGTGCATTGACTTATCAACATCTAATGAGAATCCATTAAGTACATGCATTGATTCCCATGCATTCCTCTATTAGTTATATTAGCTAACTAGTATTCTAATCATGTATGCATGTGTGTTTACAAATTGGTTTCATGTTAATGAGATATTTTGTTTCAAGTGGATTGTATGTTTACTTATGATCTCTACTCTTTATTCTATGCAAATGTCAGTAATTATTTTTTAAATAATTTGCAGTTTGTTTCTAACACTTTCCTGCTTGTGTATGTCTTAGTTAGTCTCAACTATATGATTCTATCTTAAGGCATATTCTTCCTCATTATCTTTTTGTTACTTTCTTGTATTATGTGTTCTCCAAGCCATCAATGGAGAGTTGATCTCATTCTCATTCTTTTGGCATATTACACTTGATCTCACATTTATTTCTCTGTATTTGAAAACGAAGACACACACACATGCACATGGTTACAGATGGGCCCACAAATGGATGGGGATCCTATACCAAACGGTGTGAGGTATAATTGGGACTTCACATCGGGGAGACCACTGTTGTTGGCAGAACATCAAGCATCATCGACAACCTAATAAGCCTAGGTGAGCCTAGTAAACCTAGGTCAACCTAGCAAACCTAGATTAACCTACTAATCCTAATAAACATAATAAACCTAGGTGAACTTAGTAAACTTAGGTCAGCCTAATCAACATAGTAAACCTATATCAAACTAATAGCATAGGTCAATAATGTCACATTATGACATTGATTTTCATCACATTGTGATGTCATTTCTTGCTTGAAAAATTGCGACATTGTTTTTTGTTCATCACATTATGAAGTCGTTATTTTTTATAGTTTAAGTGTTGTTTGTTGTTTGTTTCATTGTGACATTGCTAATTTTTCATTATATTGCAATATCATTGTGGATTTAAGAGATCTGTGGTTTGTATCTTTTGAATCAGTTACCGGAGAATCCACAGTATGAACATTTTTATGCCAACGTTTCAAATCCCCACTGGGATCCATCATCAGGGCTTATCAGGACTTATGAATGATGATAAAAGAAGAGCTGCTTAGAAGGAAATAAATAATAATGAGGATAATAAATTTTAAGGATCAGCAGAATGTCGGCTGAATATTAATTTTTAATTAATTTATTTAATTATTCATTCAATCATTTATTTTTAATAAATTATTTATTTTATTGTTATATCAATTAATATATTAAGCTAATTAATATAAAAATATATAAATGTTAATATGTTAATAAATCAATTAATAATGTAATAGATATTAATAGCGTTAAAAAAAAATTAATAATACTTAATTAATAGTGTTAATATATTAAATTAGTAATCACTTAATAATTAATTAACAACAGTTAATATTAATAATAAATAATATATTAATTAATTGCTATATAAATTAATTAATGTATTAAACTAATTAATATTAATAAATGTAAATAATGTTAATAAATCAATATTATTAATGATAATGGATAATAAATATTAATAATACTTAATTAATCACTTAATAATTAATGAACAGTAGTTAATATTAATACTTGATAATTAATATTAATTAATATTACGACATCATTAATGATTAATATCAATAAAATATAGTTAACTTTTATTAAGATTTATTTATTATTTATTATGATTTTATTTATTTAATATATATATTTATTTGTTTTTTATTTTTTATAATTATTATTTATTTATATATAATGATAAAGGTAAAAGATATGCTATACCTGGGATGTGTTGGTGATCCTGATTTCCCTTATCAAGGGAAGCCAGCTCCCGCTAATCTCCATGCCATTGTCTCTGTTCAGATTATGAGGATGTTTGATAATTTCGAGTGCTTCTCTAATCTTTCGTCTATGATGCTCCTCCTCCCTTGCGACAATTGAGGCGCTTTCCAAGCAGATATGGTGTTTAGTTTTTGAGGAGTGCTCTACCAAGGCTGAAGTATGAGACCTTTCATTCCTAATATCGGCGCCATGCTCCTTGAGCCTCGTCTATAGGGAGCGACCTGTTTCACCAATGTAGCTTTTTCCACATGAACAATCTATTTTATAGACTCCTTTAAGCTGATGTTTGTCAATATCATCTTTTACAGACCTCATACCTTGCCTAATCGTTCCAAGTGCTGAGAAATGCGTGATTATGTTTTTCTTCTTTAGGATTTTAGCAATTTTGTCTGTAACTCCATGGATATAAGGTAGAAAAACCCTACCACACTGAGGTTGGTCTTGAGCCTTAGGTTCATGAGATAACAACCTTCTCTCAGCTTTCTCTATGGCTCTTTTAATCTCTTGTTCTTTGTAGCCTATACTCTTAAAGGTTGAAACTAAATGCTTCTTTTCTTCATTTAGATGCTCAGAGTCAGAAATTCGAAGGGCTCTGATAGCAAGAGTGTTTAGAACACCAAACTTCTGAGCCGGGTGATGGTGGGAATCAGCATGGAGGTAACTTTCTGTGTGGGTTGACTTCCTGAACACCTTATGCCCTAAAGAGCCATCCTCTTTTCTGATGATGAGAACATCTAAAAATGGGATGCTCATGTTTTCTTCAAGTTCCATAGTAAATTTTATTTCTAGAGAGATAGAATTTAGGTGCATGAAAAACTTGTCAAATTCTGCTTTGCCATGAGTCCATTTTACATTGGTATCATCGACAAATCGCTTCCATCAGGCTGGTTTTAAAGCGTATGATTCAAGGGATTTTTTTTCAAAGTATTCCATGTATTGCGATATCATTTTTAGTTCATCACATTATAACATTATTTGTTGGTTGTCGCAGTGGAAAAATGTTAAAGTTAATGTACATGTTGACTATGGTTGACTATCATGGCACACATGTTAAACATGGTTGGCTCTGATGCCGATTTTAACGGTGATGTTGATTTTTTATTTTTTCTTTTTTTATATTGCGAAGTTGGTCTTTTTACATGGTGATGCAATTGTTTTGCTCGTTACATGTGACGTTAATTTTTGTTCATCACATTGTGACATTGATTTTTGTTCATTAGATTGCGATGTTGATTTTTGTTTAAGACATTGCAACATTGATATTTATTTGTCACGTTGCAATATCAATTTTGAACATGGTTGTTTATGGTCAATTGTGTTTGACTATGGGTGAGCATTATTGACTATGGTTGTCAATTTTTAACTATGAATGGACATCTTTCACCATGTTCATTATGGTTAACCATAGTTGAGTTGGTTTAAGCAAGGTTGAATATGGTTGCAATATTGAAAAAAACTATGAAAGTACTATTATTATTATTATTATTATTATTATTATATTATTATAAGATTTTTAAACCTTGACTATGGTTGACATAAACCTAGGTCAACCTAGTAAATCTACTAAACATAGGCCAACAACGTCACATTATGAAATTTCTTTTTATTCATCACGTTATGATGTCATTTCTTGTTTATCAAATTCTGGTTTTGTTTCTTATTCATTGAACTGTGGTGTTGTTTGTTGTTTATCACATTGTGAAATCATTTATTATTCATCATATTGTGACATTATTTGTTGTTCGTCACATTGTGAAGTTGTTTATCGGTTTTCAAATTAGGAAGAATATTCAAGTTAATGCACATGGTGACTACGGTTCACCATGGTACCCATTTTAAGTATAGTTGACTTTAATGTTCATGTTCACTATAACACCCATGTTAACTATGGTTTACTTTGATGCTCACATTGACATTGATTTTTTGTTTGTCATATTGCAATGTTCATTTTTTCTTTGTTATATTGCAATGTTGATCTTTCCATCACAATGTGATGCAATTTTTTTCTCATCACATGTGACGTTAAATTATTTTTACATCACATTGTGACACCATTTTTTGTTCATTAGATTGTGATGTTGAATTTTGTTTGACACATTGCAACATTGATATCTATTTAACATTGCAATGCCAAATTTTCAACATGTTTTTCTATGGTTAGTTGTCGTTGACTATGGGTGAGTATTGTTAACCATGGTTGCTAATGTTAAACTATAAATAAATATGGCTGGTCATGTTCACTATGGTTAACCATAGTTGAGTTAGTTTGACCAAGGTTGAATATGGTTGCATTATTGAAGAAATTTATAAAAGTATTACTATTAGCATTAAACTTTTTAAAACGTCGATTATTGTTGATTATGGTTCGTCATTATTGCCTATGGTTGACCATGGGTATGTTGGGCATGTTGTTCACAATTAACTATAGACATATTGAATATAATTCTTATTGTAAATCATAGCTAAACGCAATGTCCATATTGATCTATTCAATCATGATTAACATGTGTTAATGTATAGATTAATATGTTAATATATAACTTAATATCTTAATATATATGTTAATAAATTATTAATGAGTTATTATATGTAGATAAATATAATATTACTTAATGCATAATTATTATTATTAAGTTTTTAAAAATATTTCTTCATAACCATAACCATGCCAATAGGTATGTTTATTCCATAATAGGCTTTATTGACTTTCAATTTAATTATAAGTAATTATTAGGTGGATGGTAGAAATTTAACCTCGATGGAATATGACAGAATATTCATAATAGTATTCGCAAATCAAGGGCTAAGATCTATCTCCAAGTTAGTTACACTCTTTTAATTAATTTATATCAAATTAGTGAATTATCAAAACTTGTCATATTGGTATGTGGTATTGATAAAATCAAAGTATTCGGCTATAGTATTGCAACAAATTCTATTTACAAGTTACGAATTTCCATTGTAAAATAAAGTGAGCATAAAACTCTCTAATTAAAAATATTGATTAACTCATATATTAATTCTTTTTATAAATAATAATAATAATAATAATTTAATTTAATTTAAAAAAAATAATAATTAAGAAATATTAAATATATTAGGAAATAAGTATTTTGAAAAATATTCGGATAGAACTAATTAAGAGATTGGAAGATGGATCGTTTCTCTCGCTCAGGTTATGGTTAGGGTTTCTTCAGAACCCTGTAGCTGCAGATCGACCGCGACGCTTTCCGTTTCTTCCTGCCGCTAACGCCTTGATCCGTCCTCCACCGTGTCATTTCTCTGTTACCTTTCGGTCGCCATACTCTTCGTAGGTTTATGACCTTACCTAAGCACGCCCTCCGGTAACTCCTGTTGACGGGCTCATCTTTACCATCACGGTCCGGTAACTGCAACCTGTCATTTTCCCCGGGTTTCTCTACTCCCCAAAGTCTCTGCCGTTTCGAGACGTTGCTAGCTATGGATGACCTGGAAGCTGTCGATTACTCCGCCGACCCATTGGAAGGGGTATCCATCTGGCGTTCCCCGAATGCCAGATCAGAAGGGTTATATTATGAAGACTTCCCCGGAAATTATTCACTGTTCTCTTCTGGTGAATCGTTGAGATCTCTGCCTGTGGTCCTCCCGGACGAGCCACCGACTTGGCCGGCCCTCTCTACGCCCCCTCATTCTCCGGCGACTATTGGTTTTGTCTCGGGTTGTATTAACCCTAACCCCGATCCAGAACTCCCGACCGCAGAACCCTTCTCCCGTTCGCCGCATAACCCTAACCACCTTACTTCTCATTCGGATCCCTCGGGTTGTTTTGGTCCGTCCTCTGGCAGTTTTACCTCCGTGCCCCCTCTCTTAGGACCCCCTTCGGACACCGGTTTTTGCCCTGCCGCTCATCAGTTCTCGGAACCTTTTCATGTCTCTGCTCCGCCCGCTGGCCAGTCTCGGAACCCTCCCCCTCTGAGTGGCCCTAAAAAGAAATCTAAGTGCTTCAAATCCAAGGAGGACAAATACTTCCTCAGACTGGAAGAGGATATTAAGTGGGGCGAAGTGATGGAATTTGCAGATCGTGTCTTGGTCGGGCGCATCAGGGGACGCAATTACACGGTGACACGATTGAAGACCTGGGCGGCTAAAGTATGGGGACATCATTTGGTGGACATCCCAGTTGTGCAGACTTTTGTGAGGGGATGGTTCACACTGAGATTCGCCCGTGCGGACCATACAAACTGGGTTTTGTCTTCACACTGGCATTTCGAGCAAGCGCCTGTTCTCTTAAAGAGATGGACTTCATTGTTTGATCCTGAGACAGAGTAGATTGGGGTTGGCCCTATTTGGGTTCGGCTCCCAGAGCTTCCTCTTCAATATTAGTTTGAAGATATTTTCAAGCGCATTGGTAACGCTCTCGGCACATACATGGGCTATGACAAATCCTTTCATCAGACAGGAATGATGGCGTATGCCAGGATACTCATCAACATGGACACGAGGGGTGGTCTCTATGAGCACATTACCATACAGTGGAGGGATTTGGCCCGCAGGCAGATTACAGACTATGAGGGCATCCCCTATTGATGTCGCAGATGCCACAAAGTTGGGCATCTTTACAGGGACTGTCCACTTCTTCGGAAATCACAGAGGAACGACACTGCTGTGGACGTCGACCCTCCTCAGGTCCCCCCCCCCCTACTCCTCAACCTGCTCAGACTCAGGAAGCACAAGGGCGATCTCAAGGGGAGGAAGCCTCCAGGGGAGTCCCGGCATCTGGGGAGGCCACTGCAGATACTGTTACTGTCTCTGCCGCACCGCCTTCTACTACTGAGGCTCCTGCGCAACCATTATCCCCTACAGTGGACTCAGTGAATACGGGTATGTTATTATCTCAATCTCATTTTTCTCATGCATCCTGCATATCATCTGGCACTTCAATTCCTCCATTTTGCACTGATGCACATCACTCTGTTCCTTCTATCTCATCTCACTTTATCCTCGCACATTCATCCCTCATATGCCACTCCCTCCCCCACCACCATTTGTCCCCCTTCCCTTGATCACTTCAACTCTCGCTCCTCCATCTTCTCCCCGTTACTCGCTGCGACCTCGGAACAAAGACAGAGGACCTGATGTTGTTGGGCTCGACTCAGTACGCTCCCCCATCACCCTCAAGACCTCCCGAGCTCGTCCCTCCCGCATCACCAAAGCTCGTCACACTGCTGATGAAGAGGTCGCCCTTGGGCGTCAGCAAACCATCTTTGGGGCCCTTAGAGCAAAGGACGGCCCTCCGCCCTTACCCTCATGAAGATTCTCTGTTTCAACTGTCGAGGGTTTGCTAGTATAACCAAAAAACTAGTGCTCAGGAGGCTGCTTGACTTGACCCACCTTGACGTTATTTTTCTTCAAGAGACCCTGTGCCCGGATGATACCCTTATTCACACTCTTTCCTCCTGGCTCCCTAACTGGACCTTCCATGCATTGGATGCGTCAGGGCGATCAGGAGGATTAGCTATTGGGGTTTACAACAGGTCTGTGGAGATCCCGAACATCTGGGGAGGTAAGGGCTTCATTGGCTTAGATATCATGGCACACTCTGTAGACATGGATCTACGGATTATCAATGTCTATGGCCCCTGTTCGGATAGGGGCACTTTTTGGAGAACCTTTCTCTGATCTGACCTTCTCCAAGCGGATAACATTATTATGGGAGGGGATTTGAATTTTTCCCTTGGGTTCTGTGAATCATGGGGGCACATGGCTCAAGTCAACTCACTCACAGATACTCTCACCTCCCTATTAGAGGACCACCACTGGGTGGACATCCCATCTGCTCGCCTCCAATATACCTGGTCTAACAATAGGAGTGGGGAACAGGGTCTGGCCAGAAGGCTAGACCGCTTCCTTATCAAGGAAGCCCTATATACCCGCCTCCCCAGGATTAGACAATGGGTTGGAACTGGGGGAATATCGGACCACAGGCCCATCTATCTGGAGGCAGACGACAATAATCACAAAATCAAGAGCCCGTTCAAATTTAATGCAGCCTGGCTTCAGGACCCAGCATATATTCAGCTGGTCCAAGAATTCTGGCAGAACAACCCCATGGGTGGGAATGAGGATCCAGCTGCGGGATTCATCAGGAAGCTCACAGAACTCAAGCTTATTACAAAAAATTGGGCTCACCAGAAGCGAATCCGAGACAATCACACGCTGACTGACGCGGAACGGGTCATTGCAGAATATGAGGATTCATCGACAGGGACTTTCTCATCTCAGGAAAACAAGGAGCAGTATTACAACCTCATTGCCAAATGAGCTTAGATCCTGAAAGAAAGAGAAGAAAGTTGGAGGTTGAGGAGCAGGGCCACATGGCTCACTGAGGGAGACAACAACACCAAATTCTTTCACAAATTCGCCAATGGTCGAAAAGCCATCAATACGATCTGGGAATTAAAGGATGATAGTGGACAACCTGTATCATCTCAACAGAACTTGGCCAGACTAGCAAATGCACATTTTAGGGGTATCTATAAGGCTCCTGGGGGCATTAATATCTTGGAAATTATGAGAATTGCTGAACTTTTTCCTAGATTTGTAGACCAGGAAGATTCAGAAGAGCTTCAAAAGGAAGTCACCCTGGAAGAATTGGAGGCCACCTTGAAATGGTTTAAGAAAGACAAGAGTCTTGGATCTGATGGATGGACTATATAATTCTATATCGCCTTATTTGACATTCTAGGGCATGATCTTCTGAATATTGTGGAGGACAGTAGGAGGAGGGGCAGAATATCTTCAGCTATCAAATCCACCTTTATTGCCCTCATTCCTAAGACCGATGCCCCGTCCTCTTTCGATGATTTCCGGCCCATTTCACTTTGCAATTGCCTCTACAAAATAATAGCTAAGATTATTGCAAATCGCCTCAAGCCTATTCTCTCCCAGCACACTTCCTCTGAACAATTTGCCTTCTTGCATCATAGACAGATCCATGAGGCCATTGCTACTGCACAAGAGCTCATTCACACCCTGCAGACCAAAAAACAGAAGGATATGATTCTCAAAATTGATCTCTCCAAAGCTTTCGACAGGGCAAACTGGCTGTATTTAAGGCTGCTTCTTACTCATCTCGGCTTCCCCTACGAGTTCATCAAGTGGACAATGAGTTGTATCACGGACGTATCATATAGCGTTCTACTTAATGGGGAAGCCACCCCTTTCTTCACCTCAGAAAGAGGGCTCAGACAAGGATGTCCCCTCTCGCCTCTGCTATTCCTTCTGATTATGGAAGGTTTGAGCAGAATTATCTCATCCACCAGAGACAGACACCATCTGACTGGCATCAAAATTGTGGACAACCTTTACCTTACCCACCTGTTATTCGTCGATGATATCTTGATTTTCTTAAATGGCAGCATTGGGGATTCCACTGCACTTCATGGCTCCATCCTCCTTTTCCAGCAAGCCACTGGTATGTTGATCAACAATAATAAGTCCACTATCACCATGGTTGGCTGCTCCATTCATGAATCCGGCTTTGCTTCCCAGCGCTTTCCCTTCACCTACTCGAATCTAGCAGATGGCATAAAATATCTAGGTTTCAGACTTAAACCATCTGGCTACAAAATTGCAGACTGGGTGTGGCTAATAACAAAAGTGGAGAAGAGGCTTCAGGTATGGTACAACAGATACCTCTCGTGGGCAGGCAGATTAGTACTCATCAAATCCATTATTGAAGCCACACCAGTCTACTGGATGGCCCTGGCTTGGATCCCCAGGGGCATTTTGAATAGAATTCAAAGCATATGCTGCAGATTTCTCTGGAAAGGTCAACAGACTGGTCGACTTTTTGCTTGGGTTAAATGGGACACCATTGCTCTTCCTAAAAGATGGGGTGGATGGGGCATCAAGAGGTTGGCATTATTCTCAAAGGCTTTGGCAGCAAAACTCGGGTGGAGACTGCTTACCACAGATAGTCTATGGGCTCGGGTTGCATATGCTAAATATATTAAGCCTCAGACTGTTTTAGACTGGATATGCATGAGACAGGACAATCATCATCACATATCTAACATATGGAAAGCGGTCATCGACACTATACCACTGCTCCGGGATGGAATCACTTGGCGTATCAAGGAAGGGAATGTTGTGCGAATTGGTATGGACCCATGGGTTGGATGTGGGAACACCCACAGACTCCATGCTGATCTTATCAGACATCTCCATGACAGAGGCGTTACACACATTAAGCATATTGGTGACCAAGCAAATTCCTCCTTTCTCCACCAAGCTTGGTTAACAGCCCGAGCACTCGAACTGCCTCACCAATGGACTAACGATTGGATGGCGTATACTATGGCGCTCACACAAGCACAAATCAGACTTACTGAAGGACCTGATGAGATCATCTGGGCTTTTGCGAAGCATGGTATTTACACTCCTAAACATGGATATCTAAGACTCATGGAACCGTATAAGCCCCCAGTTCTACAGTCCACGTGGAATGCGATTTGGAAGCTCAAGGCAGCCCCCCGTACGAGGTTACTTATGTGGAACATATTATTTGACAAAATCCCCACTGGCAACAATCTCATGAAGCGGTCCTTCCATGGACCCTTCCGCTGTCACTTATGCCTTAACGCAGAAGAGAGCACTGAACATTTATTTCTCTCTTGCAGCACTGCTCTTCATCTCTGGCAATCACTGTCATCTCACATCCCGCTCTTGAATCATTGGCATGGAAACAACCTTCTTGATGCATGGGGTAACTGGTGCCGTGAGCATTCAGGAAAATCCATTAACATGCCTCTGTTGGCTTGCTGGGCAATATGGATTGCCCGCAATCAGGCAATCTTCAACCATAAGGCTCCTCACTGGCCTTCTATCACTCTCCATACGATTGCCGATTATAACATGATTCCTGAAGAGTCCCAACCCGCCCCACCTCGGAACCTCAGTCCTGTACCCATTCACAAATCAATTCCTTGGGCTTTTTTCGATGGCTCAGCACAAGAAGATGGCTGCGGGGGTGGTGCTATCTTACACCTTAATGATCGGCACTGTTATAAGATAAAAATCAATCTTGGTAGAGGCACCAACAATTACGCTAAACTCTGTACAGCCAAACATATCATACAATTTTCTATCCATAAACAGTACAGGCACCTTCAGTTATTTAGTGACTCTAAAATAGTTTGCAATTGTTTGAATAATGCATCTCATTGTCATTCTTATACTTTGAGACACATTCTTGATGAAGCAAAGAGATTGACTTCTATCTTTGAATCTTTTGTCTGCCGGCACATATACAGGGAGCATAATACCGATGCAGACCAACTCTCCAAAGAGGCTGCGCACAGAGTAGGTGATCACTGGTCAATACAAGAGGAAGTCGACGACACCTACTTCCAATATTATCACTGACCTTTTGATGAACAGATGAACGAGGGGCTTTAGTGCCCCATATTTACAACTTTTATTTTATTGTACATAGCATGCATATAGACTCTGTTTTGTTTAAAAGTACAACAAAAATTTTTGTCCATACACAGTAGATATAACGCTCTCTGCGAAGAGCGCAGACGCATTTTTTGAACAATGTCATAGAATTATTGTAGTGCTCCCTGCGTGGAGACATTTTGGTCATACTTCATTCTGTTTATTATGAACTCGACAGGCAATGGTTGCCTGCATACGAATATGCTTCGGCATCTGCAAAATGTAATTTCTTAACTTAATGGAAATTACGACTTTTTCCCAGGGAAAAAAATTAGGAAATAAGTATTTTAATATTTATTATAAATTAATAATTTATATGATATACTAATATAATATTTATTAAAAACTTAATTTTCTTAAAAACCTATAATCTAATTAATTTTTAAAATAAAATAAAAGATAAATCACTCATTTCAAGTGATTTGACTAATTTTCTTTGAGTAAGTATAATGAATTAGTCAGCCAACCGTGTTACCATAGATTTTACAGAAAATTTAAGTAGTTATCAAAATGTGATTGCGATAGATAGCCATTGTTATCTCTGATTCAAAACACCGAGAGCTATAAAACAGAAACGAAAAGCAGAACGGTAATTGCAACTGGCTATCCAAATTAGCAAATCCACTAAAAATATGTGGTAAAAGAATAAGACAGAGAAAAGCTATGGTATTGAGATTTCATTAGCCAGTCAACCGTGTTACCATAGATTTTACAGAAAACTTAAGTAGTTATCAAAATGTGATTGCGATAGATAGCCATTGTTATCGCTGATTCAAAACACCAAGCTATAAAACAGAAACGAAAGCAGAACGGTAATTGCAACTGGCTATCCAAATTACCATATCCACTAAAAATATGTGGTAAAAAGAATAAGACAGAGAAAAGCTATGGTATTGAGATTTTATATCTGGTTGGTTTTTTGATGGAGCTGAACATAGAGACATGTGGATGTGGTTTTTGAATGACAGGAGTACTGGGCACACTGGGGAAATATGAAGGCAGAAGTGATAGTTTTATGTAGATTATTATGGATCACTATTTACCTAAACATTCTCGTTATCCATATATATGGAGATTCTAGGACTACTATTGAGCACATTCAAGGTAAAATCAAAATCGAACAGCCTACTTTGAATGGATGGCTATGCCAAATAGAGCACATTTGACATACTTTAAAGGAATCAACTCTACAGCATAACTCTACAGCATATTGGACTAAGAGCAGAATCAAAATGCAGATGGTATGTCAAAGAGGGGCTTACTGGATGATCTGGAAGGTATGCATATTGACATTGTGACAGATAAATACAGAATGGATGCTGGTTTGCTTTCTCTGCCTGGATAAATCATCTTCTTTAGCAAGGAACCAGACATCTTTTATATGCTGTTTTTTTTATAATTTTTGTGATTTTGTGAATACTTACAGGATGATATACTGCGAGCTTTCTTAATGCACGGGTTATATCTTTTTCCTTCTTTCTGCAGATGTGGTGAAAATATTCCTGTACAAAGATGCTAAAGATGGAATACTGTATATTTTAAAATGACTTCATGTCGGTTTTAATTTTTGCTGAAAATGACTGCTATGAATGTAATATACTGTTGACAAAACTGAAGCTGTTTATAACTCCAATTTTTTTTAAAAACATATAGTGATCATGATGTGATACATCAGATCAAACATATGCACTGTACTATTGCTCACTATATTAATACAGCTGTTTTTTTCTTACTGAAAAAAAATGCATGCCTCATACTCTGAGAAATAGATTCCTACCTTTTTCCGTGCATCTGCATTATGTGAGTTAAGTTTCCAATCGATCGACTGTATATCCTAATCTGAGATAAGCAGCGCACCCATGTAATCTCAAACACATTATACACAATTTCTCTGTATGTATTCAATGACAGGCTACGCACCGAGGAATTCTGATATGTTGTTATCTTATTATAGTTTTCTCTTAACAGTTTCCAAGGGTCTGATAGATAAGATATTAGTATGTAATGTAAAAGCTTAGCTGGAAAATAGTACAGTTGATTCACTTAGACGTTTCATAAAGATGGAAGGACTTTTTTGGAATATAGGAGTTTTGCAGATGTCTTTTAATACATCTTGTGTTCAGGTGATCATGGGAATATAGTGAAATATTTATGCTGGTGTAATTTTTTTTAATAAAAAGACAGGTTTTAATAAAAAGACAGGTTTTTTTATTGAGAAAAAAAGCTATTTAATATGGAATTACATTTGAAGTTTAATTTCAGAGTAATATGTGTTGGAAATATAGAAAAGGTTAAACACAAAATACAAGAGTTTGGATTTTTCTATTGATTATATAAAAATTTGATTTTTATAATGAATTTTATAAAGCTTATTTAAACTTTTTCTATGACTTACTTGCTTAAAATATCTTCACATGCAATCACACTTAATTTAACTTCACTCAACATTTAACAATCAACCTTCAACACTAAGTTAACTGACTCTCTAATTTTAAACCACTCTTCGAACTTATTTATTTTAATAATATCAAAAGTTGAGCTATTAATGCCTGCATAGTTATTGCTATATTGCTTCCTCGTTTTCTTATGGTGCATAGATATCCTGAGGTAGACAACTGTTTTATGATTTTCATAACAGGATTGATTAGGGTGTGACAACGGAGGACCCCCATTTCTTAAGAAATAATAAACACCAACCAAACTCAAATGGCAAGTGGCAAAGAGCTTGCCTGTGGATTTTGATTCATTCGTTTTTATTATTCAGATGCAAGTCAAGATTCGAATCACGGGCGATGCATAGCGCGCAGTCTGGTGGAGGATTGAAACACTGAAGCGATGAATCGAATTGTGTATATTAGATTTTTTTAATTGTTCATTAGATTTTTCAGATAAAGCTTAATCCTCCATTCTAAACCACACGGAATCCTTGCCATCCACTTCATGTGAAAAAATATATGATTGGCCGATTCCAACTTACCATCCACTTAATGTAAAAATAAATGTGATTGGCCGATTCCAATATAGGATGCATATCTACGAATTATGACGACAGGCAAGACTTGTACGGTTGAGCGGAACAGTCTATCCCCATTGCCGAGAGACAAAGCGGGGCCAGTCCATGCCAAAGAAAATTCACCATCCATTCCGCAAGCAGAACGGATTCAGCTCCCCAGCCGAGAATTATGCGATTGTGCTACTTAAGTATCTGAGATCAAACCAGCTACTTAAATCGTTATAAAAGAAGAATGTTAGTTTACGTCTGAGACATCAATGAGTAACTTGTAAAATGGTAGCTATATGGTTATGAATTTATTTTTGAGCTTAGAGGTTTATTTTACAACTTAATATGAAAACATCTGTAAGTTTGTCTGTTTATTTTTGCATTTTTAAAATAAGAATTATATTTTAAATAGAAAAATATTATCAACTATAATTAAAAAATAAATAAAAATTATGTTGCAAAATAAATAGAAAAATAATAGCAGCTATAATTAAAAATAAGTAGGTTGTAAAATAATTAGAAGTAAGAAAAAATGTATAAATCAGATTTTTAATTTTTATACTTTTCAAAAATATTCAACAATAAACTTATATAAACTATTTAACTAATTTGTGTGGATATGAGCTTTATATATATATCTACACATATATATGGGAAAAAAACTAAATTTTTATGGTTAAATTTTTTAATAAGTCTTATATATACTCTATTTAATATTCAAAAAATACAATTTAAACAATAAAAAACTAACACTTTATATTTTTCATTCTAAAAAAATTTGATCCCTTTAAACTTATATTAGATCCAAACTTAAAATAGATAGATCTATACCAATACTAATCATACCAACAAAAATAAAAAGTAATTTACTGTTTCTGTAGATAAATCTATAATGATATTAATCATACCAACAAAAACAAAAATAAAAGTAGTTTCCTGTTCCCATTACATCCAACAACTAAAAGAGGCTAATTTTAAAAGTAGACCAGCATCACATAATTTTTTTTAAGAAAACGGTAATGGAATTGATCTGTAGTTTGGATGAAAAGCAAGACACCAATCTTACAGTGGAGAAGAATCATATGAAACAGGTCTGCATCCAAGTTATCGAGGAGTATCTTGATTATAATATGGACGTAACGATAGATATGCAGTTTTAATCACGCTTTTTCTAAACTGAAGTAGAATACCTTTAATACAATATGATGTAACAGTGCATGTATAGTTCTAATCACGCTTTTGTAAACTGATTCGATGCTCCGATTGGATCATCCTGTGCAAGGCGTCTGTGAAGGCCTTTATGCCAGCAGCATCAATAGTGCGGAGGGCCTGTTAATGAACCATACAGATTACATCTATTATTTCAAGTGCCAAACTTAGAACAAAAATATTGTCGTAACGATATCTTAGCTGTACGCACCTTGAGGTGGAGAGAGTGGAAGGCCACCGAGTCGTTTGTAGAAACGAAATCATCCATCACTTGCAGATTCTGTCCCTCCACAAGCAGTATGATTGAAGGCAACAGGTTGCCCTTCTGCGCACACTTTACCGCGAGGAAGAGGTCTTTGCTTGCATGGCTTTTCAACGATATCTCTGCCAATATTGCAGACTCCGAAAAACCGGCAGTGGACATGGAGATGGTATCAACTGAGAACCCATCGGCTTCATGAGAACTACTGTCCGTTTCTGCACCGCCAGCGCTTTTCCTGCCGCGAGTGCGAAGACGCTGCTGGAGATGGTGAATGTAATTTATAGTCTCCGCTACAACACTGATTTTGTCACTCTGAAAATCAGGAGAACACCATTGAACAGTGTCAGTAAGCTGATCTAAATGACCGAACAATATTGAACACGGGCTACTCTCGTCGATTTTTATCTTCTGAAATCTGATCTTGGTCCAGCTAATTTCCATTGACTTTCGATGGAAATCTGAAACATATTTTGGAGATTTTATTGTTTTCAAGGAGGAAAACATGGGGAGACCGAGCTCAATCGTAGAGGAAAGAACAATGCAGCTAATATTGTACCTGGGCAGTTTGATCTGGCAACAGAGAACGCATTTTGGAGAGCAATTGATTCATCCCGCTGCGCCGCTGTCTTTCGGAAATAATATGAATCTCTCGTTCCGAGCCACCAGCGCCGCTGCAGCGATTCCACTTGAGAGGCGTCTACTCCAAACCTTGTGCATGTTCAACATCACCTCTGCGTTCATTGGAAAGAAATTGCCGCATTGGCTCCACTGCTTTACTACCATCTTTTCGGTGCATGCAGTAAGCTCTCTCATTGTTATCGCTACAGATAGAGTCATGTAAATATATATTGGGATGGAATTGAAAAATCCGCATCCGCTTCTTGGAATGAAGCCTGGATACGGGTACGGCTCCGCCCAAACATTTGGGTTAGTGCATTTCGTTACCATGGCATTGAGTTCATCAATGTTGGCTACCTCAGGAGGCGATTTTATAAGTTTTTGTTGTTGGTGTACATGCACTCAGATTAATTTGGTCTACATGCACCTAGATTATGCATCTAGATTAGCTCAAGTTAACTTATTGTTTTAGCTCAAGTTAACTTATTGCTTGCATGTGTCAAATGTACACATTAACATAAGATAAAACAAACTTAGCTTTAGTTAGCTTTAGTTATTGCATGTACAATTACGCTTAACTTAGTTGCTTTTATGTATTTATTCTAAAACCAATATTGTAGAATCAATTCAATTTTTCATTCTTTTCTCAATTCTTGCTCGCTTCCTTCCTTCTCTTGCAAGCTTGTTTATTGTTTTGCAGATCTAGATCAGTGAATCTCAAAAATCTTACATGGTATCGGAGCTTGGACCCAGGTTCAATTCCCCGGAGCTGCGTTTGAGGGCGGGTGTTGGAAAAATCTCCGCACCTTTATATCCGTAATTTCCACCCTGGGAATCCTAGTTATTGGGTTGTAATGTTTACCACAACCTGCTAGTTTTGGTGTAACATTACAACCCAGTGACTAGGATCCCCATGGTGGAAATTAGGGATTCGGGTTGTGGTAAACATTACAACCCAGTAACTAGGATCCCCAGGGTGGAAATTACGGATTCTATAGAGGTGTGGAGATTTTTCCAAAAACGCAGCTCGGGGAATCGAACCTGGGTCCAAGCTCCGATACCATGTAAGATTTCTGAGATTCACTGATCTAGATCTGCAAAACAATAAACAAGCTTGCAAGAGAAGGAAGCGAGCAAGAATTGAGAGAAGAATGAAAAATTGAATTGATTCTACAATATTGGTTTTAGAATATATACATAAAAGCAACTAAGTTAAGCTTAGTTGTATATGCAATAACTAAATCACGATTGGTAGCAAAAGGTTTTGAGCAAGTACATGGTGTTGACTATGATGAGACTTTTGCTCCAGTGGCAAAAATGGATTCCATTCGGCTAGCTCTCTCCATTGTAGCAGCAAGAGGATGGGAGGTGCATCATATGGATGTGAAGAATGCCTTTCTTCATGGTAATCTCGAGGAGGAAATCTACATGGAGCAGCCACCGGGATACATGCAGAATTCATCTATGGTATGCAAACTAAAGAAGTCTCTCTATGGCCTCAAGCAGGCACCTAGAGCATGGTATGCGAAGATGGATTCTTATTTGTTATCTCAAAATTTTGTACGCTGCAAATCTGATTCCAATGTTTATTTTCTGAAGAAAATTGACTCCTTGTTGATCATAGTACTCTACATAGATGATCTTTTGATAACGGGTAGTTCAACTTCTGTCATTACTAACATCAAAAGTGCATTGCATAAGCGGTTTTCTATGACCGACATGGACTTGCTAAATTTCTTCCTTGGACTAGAGATCTATCAGCGTGATTCTAGCATTACCATTTCTCAACCAAAATATGCCAGAGATCTTTTGGCACGATTTCACATGAGTGACTACAAGCTAGCAGCCACACCTTTCTTATCAGGGATAAAGCTTGAGAATGGCAAAGACACACCATTGGTTGATTGCACATTGTATCGCCAGCTTGTGGGAAGTCTTCTTTATCTCACCCACTCCCGTCCTGATCTCTCCTATGCCGTCGGAGCAGTTTCCAGATACATGCAGGAGCCACATGAGTTACACTGGAACGCTGCAAAGCACATCCTTCGATATGTCCAGGGGAAAATCACCTATGGGATTCATTATGCAGCCAATTGTTCTTTGAATCTCATCGGGTTCACCGATTCAGACTAGGCTGGCGACACCATTGATCACAAGTCTACTTCCGGTTATGTACTTAGTTTGGGATCCGGCCCAATTTGTTGGTCAAGTAAGACGCAGGCTGCCATTGCTTTATCATCAGCAGAGGCCGAGTATAGAGGAGCAATCAATGCCACTATTCAGGCAATTTGGCTACAACATTTCCTATCTGAGCTTGGGATTAGTGTCCATCATCCAACTGTCATCTGGTGCGATAATCAAAGTACACTAAAGTTTTGCAGAGATCTAGTGCAGCGGCAGCGTACCAAACACATCGAGATCCACATGCATTTCATTAGAGAACTCATTCATTTTGCATCACACTCACCTAAGTTATGCTTAAGGGGGTTGTTGGTGTACATGCACTTAGACTAGCTGTGTTGGTGTACATGCACCTAGATTAGCTCCAGTTAACTTATTGCTTGCATGTGGCACATGTACACATTAACATAAGATAAAGCACAATTAGCTTTAGTTAGCTTCACACTTAGCTTTAGTTAGCTTTAGTTATTGCATGTACAACTAAACTTAACTTAGTTGCTTTTATGTATTTATTCTAAAATCAATATTGTAGAATCAATTTAATTTTTCATTCTTTTCTCAATTCTTGCTAGCTTCATTCCTTCTCTGACAAGCTTGTTTATTGTTTTGCAGATCTATATCAGTAAATCTCAAAAATCTTACAGTTCTCTACTTCAGATGATTGGCCAAGGCCGGAATGATTAAAATATTCCAAAGGAGAGGAAGGATGATTGATTGCCATGAGATGCTGGATCGACATCCTACCATCAGCAGCTTGTCTCCTCGTTGCTATTCGTAATGGTGGGTTCTCTGAATTGATAACACCAACCGGAAAATGCATTTTGGAGGTATGGCCAAGTTATGGGGTGACCGGCTGCCTGGCTGTCATGATCATCTTTTTCGCTTTTCTAGGACGTCTTAAAATTTAAACCAACATCACTTGCAACAGTGGCCTTGAGCTGTGACAGATGAGTTCTAGAAGAGAACGACGTAAAGAGGAGTAGCTTTTTTCAAAGTCAGGACGATAGCTGACGCTGACACGCTGAGTCGTCAGCTTGAGCGGTTAGTCCTTTTTCTGTGTGGCAGTCAGCCGATTTAAAAGAGGAATATTTTACAGTACGGAATATTTTATTTTCAGTGCCTGCGACTGGAGTTCAGGGAGACACCACCATATTGAACTATTCACCAAGGCGTATTATCCACCGATTCCAGACTTGAAATAAAGCCGAGACCTGCACTTTGCAGCTGCATGTGGTTTTCCCAATGGCATCTTCGATAAGCTTCCCTCCTCTCTATGTGATGTTGTCTTATCCGCGGAGGTGGATTTAAGAAATATCTGGTAATAGATATCATATCACATAAAGCAATTTATAGTTTGACAGCGCGCTCTGTTTGACATAATGTGCATTGAACACTATGCTCTAATTCAATCGACCCCTACATCCAAACGACGAGCAAAAGAAACTATATGCTATAAGGTATTGCATTCCTTAACAGTACTGACCTCTATTTGTATGCAGCCTGACCATCACCATCCCATGCCATATAGGATCACCATCCCATATGGCTCGCCCTTCCCCACTAAACTGAATTGGATTGACTACTACGGTGTCTGATAGATCCGTGACTGTACCGTACTTCACATCCACGCATGCATATTAATCGCGCTTCCTGTCATTTGAATTTTAAATTTGTTGTCCCGCCCTGTTGTCTTTCATCTCAACTTCCCCTGATACCGCAGATGCGCTCAACAATATCATGGGCAGCATCTTTGGATGCAGGTTCGAATCAATGCTCGTTGTGCCCGCCTGGTGCCATGTGTGAGAGCTTTCATTAGCAATATCATCGAAGAGCACCGTCATGTAGAGCAGGGTAGGGAAACCAATGATCAATCTAATTTTGTTGATGTTCTACCGTCATTACATGGAGAAGATAAGGTGGATGAGGATGATGTTGGAAATGGTAATTTCCCCTGTGCGCAGGCCAGCAATTAAGGCGCGCGGGTCAGCAGTCAACGCAGCGCCAAAACCACTGCAGCAACCTTGAAACCGGCAGGAAGATATCGCACCACCTTTCGGCTTGAAGTGGTTTCCGGACATGGTGGTCCGATGCTGACATCTGTCCACCCATGACGTGCCCGTGACGTAAGCCACTGACACCCATCGGAAGATATCACTCGATCAACTCACCCTGTCCGATATCCGTTCGATTGATGATGCTTGCTCTCCGCCGTTTGATTGAAGGGGAAGTTCTCCGCCGGTTAAAGTCTGCATAGTACGTACGGGGGCCTGTTAAAATTTAATTAACCGTGGACCATCCCATACCTTATGATTAATGGGTGACATTTATTTTGTTGGAAATGGTAATTTCCCCTGTGCGCAGGCCAGCAATTAAGGCGCGCGGGTCAGCAGTCAACGCAGCGCCAAAACCACTGCAGCAACCTTGAAACCGGCAGGAAGATATCGCACCACCTTTCGGCCTGAAGTGGCTTCCGGACATGGTGGTCCGATGCTGACATCTGTCCACCCATGACGTACCCATGACGCAAGCACCTGACATCCATCGGAAGGTAACGTTGGGTCAGCTCACCCCGCCCGATATGCGTCCGATCATGGTGCATCTCTCTCCGCCGTCCGATTGAAGAGGAAGCTGTCCGCTGGTTAAAGTCTTCATAGTACGCGTACGGGGCCTGTTAAAATTTAATGAGGTGTGGACCATACGTTGCCGCCCATACCTTATGTTTAATTGCTGTCATATGTTTTGGCAAGGTTTTAAATATTTCTTACGGCGAAGTTAAAAAGGAGTATGGGCGAGGTATTTCGTAAGTTTATTTTTATTTCCTTTTGATATATGTTTTAATATAGCGTTGACCCCATGTCTTTGTTATGAAAAACAAAAACACCCACGGGCATTGTAAAATATAGGTAATTGCATATGAAAAATGCAGTGACCCTTGCAGCGTGAAAAACGCACACAGTGAAAATGAAATGTGAGTTCACAGCAGCGATTAAAAAAAACAAACAGCTTGTAAAAGGAAATGAGATAGGGGGTCCGCAGCACCAAAGATAAAATGTGTGAATCTCACATGGTGAGATAAGAAAATTGGATTCGCAGCAGCGAATGGAGAACATAGATCAAACTTTGTATTGCAGGGGAGGAATGCACAGATGTGCATAAATATTTTTGGGTTTGTAATGTAAAAGGGATTTTATGCAGCAGAGTAATTTTGCTTGTAATTTAAGAAGTAAAAAAATTGCACAGCAGTGCAGGAGGAGAAGGAGGAGAAGTGAATGAAGAAAACCAGGGATAGTTTGGTTCCAAAACCATGAATTGTTTCACACAGCAGTGAAAAGGTAAATGAGTAAATCCCTGTAATTTTTGTTTTCACACAGCAGTGAATGTAAATGAAATATTTACACATAGTGGTGTAAAATTTCATAGGAGGCAGAGTAATTTATTTTGTAATGTTTTGGTGAATCCCTCTCAGTGAAAGAGGATGGATATGTCTCTGTAAATTCTCAGGTGAAAACAGAGTTTTGGTTTAATGTTGTTTTTGGTAAATCCCTCACAGCAAAGAGGATGAATGTATATCAGTCATTTTATTTTAATGAATAGAGATCTTTTATGGTGATGAAATACTCTGTTCTCAGCTATTTTCAAAAAGGGTCTTTTGAGCAAAAAAGATCCTGGAGCAAAGGAAACAGAGCATTTGCTCTGTGGTGTTTGTTTGTTTGTTTGGTTTTGGTATTTTCCCATTGCAAACGAAAAATACCCAACAGTGGTATCAGAGCTAGTCCAGGCTCTTTGATGGTGACAGAGCAGGTTCATGCTCTTTAAAGTGTCAACAAAGAAGCTGAAGGAAAGACCCTTGTTGCAGCAGCAGTAAAGCTTCTTCAGCTGTGTGAAGTTTCAGCCAAAGGGATTCAGGTATTTCTCAAGTTTTGAGTTGCTGTTGAAGAAACAGTCAGTGGTTTTAAGAACACAGTCAGGGATTTTAAAAATAGTTAAGAATGGCAAGGTCAAAGAAGAAAGTGTCCAAATCCCCTAAGGTTGTGTCTCCCTCCTCTGTTAAAATAGAAGGCAATCTATTTAAAAGCATTTTATTTGAGGCTCCAAGGTTCGATGGGGACTTTGACATGTGGGAAATAAAAATGAGGACTTTCTTAAAGTCTGAAGGCATTGAAATTTGGGAGTCAGTGATTGATGATAGCAAAATGGATGGAGAATTCAAGGAGCACAATGCAAAGGCAGCAAAGACAATCTTGGATGGGCTGCCTGATTCTGTAAAGAAGAATCTAGGAAAATATTCATCAGCAAAGGATATATGGGACAGACTGCATGAGCTTCATGCAAGGGGAGCACTGACCATGACCATGAATTAAGAAGAAAATTCTGAACCCATCATAGAAGCTGAAAATGAGAAGGTTGACCTCATCAACAAGCTTCAAGTGCAAGAAAGGGATGAAGAGCTTGCCAAGCTTAAGAAGGAACTTGATGAAAACAGAAGGAAGCATCATGAAGAAGTCATATCCATGACAAATCAGTTAAATAAAGCAAAGAAGCAGGAAGATGCCTTGTCAAGTCAACTTGAACAAAGGCACAAGAGAGTGAACAAACTTGTAGAAGAGATTGGATAGTACAAGGTAGAGGTATCCTCCCTTAAGTCTGAGCTACAAGAAGCCAAGAAGCAGGCACAAGAAGCTGAAAATAAAATGGAGAGCAGTCAAGCAGAAATCTCCAAAATGAAGACATATATAATCTCTTTTAAAATAGTAGCAGCTGAAGCTACTCGTAGCAAGGAAGAAACTGAGGGACAGCTTACAAAGAAGAATGCTGAGTGTGAAAGATTGGAAGAGGAGATTGTCCTCCTCAAGAAGAAGGTTGAAGGGATGAACAAGATCATGAAGAGCTCTCATGCTTTGGATGACATGCTCAGCTATCACAGATCTCCATCTGATAAATCAGGACTTGGGTATGTAGGTGAATCCTCAAACAAGGATGAAAATGCTTTAAGCATAGGAGATGTGAAGAAGCCAGAAAGAAATGGTGATGCTCCTAGTTCCAGCAAAGGCAAGGAGAAAAATGAAGGCTGCCATAGAAGAAATCCTGCTCCAAGTAGAAAACTAGCTCCAAGGAGAAATGTAGCTGATGGCAAAGAGGCAAGAGGCAATGGTGATCATCAAAGGATCTCAAGGCAGCAAGGCTTCAGAAGTACGTCAAGGAAACCTCCATCTCCCAGGTACCAAAGTTCATTTTTTGGTTATTGTTATTCTTGCTCAAACTTT
>APFE031322046.1:0-11539 GCA_000404065.3 Pinus taeda
ACAATAATATTATAACTATAAAATTAAACAAAGGATGAACATTTATTAAATGCATAAAAACTAAAGTAATTTATTAACTAAATTAACGCTTTCTACCCAAATCTAACAACTAACCGACTCAAATTAAAATGTTCTTGAACAACTTCGATTCTTAATTATTGCACTAATGCGGTTACTTCTTAACAAAGGAATAGGACACCAATACTGCTATCTAGTATGATATGTTAAGGCGAGTTGAATCATAATGTGGTTATAATGAAAGAAAATGTCCATGTTCATAAGGCGAGTTGAATCATAATGTGGTTATAATGAAAGAAAATGTCCATGTTCATAAGGCGAGTTGATTCATAATGTGGTTATAATGAAAGAAAATGTCCATGTTCATAAGGCGAGTTGAATCATAATGTGGTTATAATGAAAGAAAATGTCCATGTTCATAAGGCGAGTTGAATCATAATGTGGTTATAATGAAAGAAAATGTCCATGTTCATAAGGCGAGTTGAATCATAATGTGGTTATAATGAAAGAAAATGTCCATGTTCATATATGGAAACAAAGCAATACATCTAAGTGAGTTGAATGCACCCAATGCTCTTGCAAAGAACGTGAATCACTAACTATTTTCCTACAACCTAATTCAACATTATAACTCCTTCACCCAGAAAAAAACACACAGAACGTGCACTGTTTTCGTTCTGTTATAATATGGTGATGCAATGGTGTTATCTTTTATCTACGGAGTTGGTCATCTTGCAACATTGGGAAGAAGTTAATGATTTGGTATATCTCACTGTCTATCGAGGTTAGATGGTGGTCGATGCATATCTTAATTAAGAAAACAATAATACAACGGAGAACATTAATTTACACTACATAATGCAGAGAAGTTCTTAACTTCTCAGTTGGTACCTTCATGTGCAAACAAATACTTTGATAGAACTACTGGCAGGTGTAATATAGTTAATAGGAACGCATAAAAGTAAGTCTTAGAGATTGAGAAGTCAAAGGTTGATGGAAGGCAAGGGAGGACAAGAAGCGGGATGTCTAATCAATAAAACTATGGAGAAATACAATACTGGACAATGGCTAGGCTATTCTATTAACTAAGAGTATATGATTTGATAAGTCATTTCAAATTCAATTATCTCTGACCATATGTCCTTTCTATAGTTTTGCACTTATGGCTGCACTTGAGTTGTCGTTTCTACAGGTTTCAAGACATGGTTGCACTTGAGTTGTCCTTTCTACAGGTTTCAAGACATGGTTGCCCTTGAGTTGGCAGGTTATAGATATAAGTGGGGCCCTTGCTCGAATGGTTAAGAATGGATTGAAGTGGACCCGTGATTCTTTATCGAAGCATAGAGAACTTTTTCGCAAATATTGTTGATGCATCATAGAAGCCCATACCTGTAATGTGGAAAAATGACACAATGCATTCTTATAATGATTTTTTTTCGGTCAATGGATGTGATTACATGCCGTGATTGTCGATCAGGTCAATAAGTTTCATATTGGTCGATTACCATAAACCATTTAGATAAATAAAAGATAACGATAGAAAAGTTGTTAATGTTTTCATAGTTCATTTTTATAAATAATGTATTGTGAGATAAATGTGTCAATGAGAGGGAATATCAACATTTCAAGTGGACATTTCACTCTTTTTACGAGAAGTTAAAAACTAATGCTATAAGAGAACTAATGTTATATAACAGAGTACTCTCGCTTAAGTTTATAAAACAATTTTTTGTTATCATTTTAGATTTTTTTGTCTGTGGCATTGTTATCACTATAGCTTTTTGGAATTTTAGTAATTGTAATCAAAATTTTCTAAATACTTATTAATTTTTATTAGAAAGATTTTGATGTTTGAAATGGTACTTTTAAAAAATATTATAAAATAATAATCAAAATAATAAAATAAGGTTAGATTACCTAATTACGTTTTGGATAAAAAATGGAAAACTACTTTTTCAACTTATCTCTCTATTATTTTACTTAAATTTCGAGCCGGAGCACTTGTTGGACACGAGATTTAGTTTTACATCTAAGGAGTACCTATGTTGCATATTTTTTTATGGATCTTTTACACGAAAAGCGTGAAATACATGAAAAATGTGATTGCAATAATGTATTTTCATATATTTCACATTTTTCGTTTAATAGGGTCCATCAAAAGTATGAAACATGGATACTCCTTGGATGCAAAATTAAATCCCGTATCAAATGAGTGCCCCTGAAAGTATGAAACATGGATACTCGGATGCAAAATTAAATCCCATATCAAATGAGTGCCCCTGTTTGAAATTTGAGTAAAATCATAGGGAGATAAGTTGAAAATATGAGTTGAAAAAATAGTTTTTTTTTGTTATCATTTTACATTTGAATAATTCCGAGTTGCCATCATCATATTGAATACTATTGGTTTTTATAAAGTTGATTTTTGTTGTACATTTTTGTTTTGACACTCATTTTTGTACTTCAAAATTTCTTTAATCATATTTCTGTAAATTAAAAAATATGTTAAAGAGTGACTCCATACAGGTTGGTTGAATTTCAAAATATTTGTGGAAAAAACCTGTTATCCTTTTATAACAAACGTTTCAGACTAACTAAGTGAGTCCATCATTAGGGCAATGTAATATGCATTTTGAGAAGAAAGAGCGTGAATGCTTGGAGCAATTAATAGTTAATAGTTAATATTTTAATGAGAAAAAAGGTTCATTGATGGCTTTTTTATATGCTTAATTGAGTATGTTTCATTTTAATTTCTAGATTATTAATAATATTATATATAAATGTTTGTTATGGTTGAATGATTATCATGAAAGCATATATCAAAATAAAATAAAATAAGATAATAACTTATGATTTAAAAATTAATGTATTAATATTTTTTTAATGTAGTTTTAAGTAATGTATCTAGATAGTAATTAAAATAAGAGGCTATTAGTTATATGATAATTATATTTATGATTATAGCTGAATTTTTATTAATAATTAATTATGTTTTTTTTGAATAAGGTTAATACTATTTAGGGGTATATTAAAGAACTTTATTATTTAAAATAAGTTATCATCTTGGTTTGTTTATAGTTTTAAGTATTGTATTTAAAGAGTAAATTAAATAAGGTAGCCTATTAATATGAATTATGATAAATATAATATTAATATGAAGCTATATATATTAATTATATATAAAATATATATTAATATATAAGGGTTTCCAAGAACTACTTAGTTTTAGACTATTATCTTTGTTCATGTTGTTGGATGATTTCTCTATTTCAATGGCTCTTTCACTCTTCATTTTAAATAATGGTCGTCTTTGTGAATTAATTTTGCATGTTCCATGCAAATGTAGTGTGAGGAGGAACATGCATACTCTGTTAGGGCTGATTTTTACAACCTATTCTTTGCGATATCATTTATGTGTTCTTTTAACCTTATGCCTATAGATCTCCTTGTTTCACCTATATATACTTCCTCACATGAAGAGGGAATACAGTATACTCCTTTGTGATTTTTCGTGTCAGTTAAATCTTTTCCAGAATCAAACATGTTTTTTATGGTGTTAGGGGGAGTGAATGCAACCCTGATGTTGTGCTTGGTGAGAATTCTAGCAATTTTGTCGGTGGTACCTTTTATATAGGTAAGGAGATTTTAGGGTTTTCAAGAGAATTTTTTTTTTGAATTTTGGTTGTGGAGTTTTTAATAGTTTTATGGATGATGTTTTCCCGATAACCATTACTTTTGAATACTTTGAAGAGATAGTTAAGCTCTTCCTCTAAGTTTTCAAGGTCAGAGATTCTAGAAGCTCTAGTAGCCAGGGTTTTGATGACACCCACTTCTTGTTTTGGATGGTCGTGGGAATTTGAGTGCAGATATTTGTCTCTGTGAGTTTGTCTTTTGAAGATTTAGTGACTCAGTTTACCATTTTTCTTGGTGAGGAGGACGTTTAAGAAAGGGAGTTGGTTTTCCTTTTCAATTTCAATTGGGAATTTAATGTGTTTAGAGAGGCTATTGATGTGAGCTAAGAAATCATTAATTTTATCTACACCATGGCTCCATTTAGCAAATATGTCGTCTACATATCTTTTCCATTCTTCAGGGGTCACTCTTTAATCCCATTCATCCCTGAAGAATGGAAACGATACGTAGACGACATATTTTCTAATCCATCCAGTGCATTTTCTACATGGAGTTCCAGCCCCAAGCTCAAAATCCATACACCTCTTTATTTTCACATTCCTCACTAGTCTTTATCAAAGCTTTGCTATATATTAATTTCATCAGTTAAATTAGTACAGTGATCAAATTCAAGCAATTTGTTTGTGGATTCATATGAGCTACGAATCAATACCTTCATTTTGGAAGGTTCATGGTCATGACCTTCTGATAATGGTAATTCTACACTATTATTTTTGTATTATTCTGAAAGAAAAAGTCGAATCGTTCGTATTACAATGCTCATTGTCGAAGATTCTAAACATGTTCCACATCAAAAACATTTTTTTTTCAAAAACATCTATGTCAAAAGAAATTATGAAAGAGGATATTTTTTTCAACAACATCTACATCGAAAGAAAGTATGAAAACATTTTGTTTGCAAGTTTGATACATACAATATTGCAGGTGCCTGCGTGTTTCTTCAGATTTGAACTCGTCGAAGGTATTATAGTGAGATATTGTTCCTCGTTGACCCTCCATATGAGAAAATATGGATCAAATCTATGTGTCATCAATCCATTTGCCCACAATTTTTACATCAATAACATATCTTTTTGAAAATGGTCAGGCCAACCATTCATCTACCCTTTTGTTATGATGGTGACATGTGTCCAATATGTTAAGTGGTGACATCTTAACAATATGTTACACTCATGACATTTGTGACATATGTTACTATTACGCTTGCGACAAAGGTGGCTCGATGTCAACAAAATTGCAGAGATCACTGTCTTCGCCCTCATGGCAACCATGTTCCAATGACTGCTTCCCATTCTGCAACTGATCTTCCCTGCTACCGTCACACAAGAAGGATATTTTGATATTAAGCCTTGCAACCTATTTCTTAGCGATCCTAATCTCAGGCACTATGCACTAGTTTCAAATACGTAAACACATCCAAAGGACCAAGGCTTGATCAGATAACTCTTCGTATTAAAATGGAAAACATGATTTCAAAGTTCTATCACCCATTTGAATGCAAATTAACAAGAATATCGCATTTAAGAGTTTTTTGATTGAACGAAAGTTATATTTCAACCAATTTGATCTTTTTGCTCAAAATTTTCTCTTAGAGACATAGGAGATGCCAGAAACTCCTCCTTGTCACTAGAGACATATGCGCAACAAAAACTAATGAATTACCTAGACTGTTAAGTAACTATGCAGAATGTGTAAAACTCATAGAGAATGGAAGCAACATAGGCCACCATTGGGCCACAATGAAAGCAAGACATGACTTTGGATGTAGGCAACAAACATTGAATAGCTCACATGTATTGGTGCATATTTTCGATAATTTGATGTGAATTGACTGACAAGCATGTGCTCAGCCAAGAATACTTGCCAAGATTTTCACCTTGGCTCAGGCCAAGGCACCATTTGTTTGTTTTTGTAGCTTGGGAGGTACTCCAAGCCTTGGGGATCGAGGTTTGGAGGAAGGATCTCTACAAGTGGCTTTGTGGGCTTGAAACCCAAGCTTGGGATTTCGCACCCATCAATGTATGGGCCAAAACTATGACAATATTTTGACATGTGATTGAGGGAGATGATAAAGGATGTTGAGATGAATCCAACGCACCGAGAATCATCAAAATTTGAGTTGTCAATCTTGGGTTATGAATTTTTGAAGTTAATGCGTGGTTGTGAGGCCTACTAGGACAAGTCGGCCAACCTATTAGAAGTTCCCTTAAGGGATAATGTCACACCCACATGGAGGCTATACAAAGGAGTGACATTGGAGGTCATTTCACATATCCAATAGTGAAAAACATCTAAGAGAATAGCTCTGTTTTATTCGGCAGAAGAGAAGATCCCAGCGAAGATGAAGGAAGGCATAGTTTATGCATCCTTCTAGATTGTTTGGGAGCCGAGTTATTATAGGAAGGAGGCCGAGGTCATGGTGGAAAATTTTGGGTAGAAATAAGAAGAAGCCTCAAAAGTAAATAGGCTAAGTCTCCTTGTGTAATTAAAGGTAGGAAGGGAGGCTTGTTTTGGAGGCCAGGTTGGGTGTTGGCCCTCCAAAACAAGGTTGCATACTCTTGTAGCAGCAACGAAGGAAAGGGAGACTTGGTGAGGGTTTCTAAAGTGCTTTTGTAGGAAAAATGATGCCCTAGATAGGGTCTAGTAATTATAGTAGGAAACTGCATTGCAAGAGAACAAACTCGGGTGGTTTATGGAGAAACCTGTGGATGCAAAGATAACTATTCTCTCTAGTTGGTGAGCTATTGGCCCTTAGGTAATTTTTAGATTAGTCCAAGGTCTTGAGGAGGTGTTTGGATGGGTTGTGGGTCCTTAAAACAAAGACATGACTACCTAGAGCAACATCAGGGTGTTATCTGAGGGAGGCTGCAGTATTTAAGAGGACTGTTGTAACTGGAAGAAGGGCTAAACAAGGTTATCTAAATGGTCTAACCAGTGATCTAATGCTACAACAATATGCACAAGTTCTAGGTATGTAATTGATGTGTTGGGTCTATTTTTGGACCAGTTTGGATGGGTGTCCAAGGATAGGACACTTATGGACATCCTATGAGAAAGTTCGTCAATAGTAGTGCATGTGTTAAGAGGAACAACAGAAGGTTGCAATTATGTATGTCCTCTTGAGTTGATATAAAATGCAGGTGGATGGGTGTCCTAGAAGAGGATTGTTGGTGAAGTCTGTTGGCAGCCAAGAGGAGGATTTCCTAGATGTGAGGATGCCCTAAATAGAAGTAAATGTTACAACAATGTTGGTCACTCGTGGTCTATTAGAGGGCAACGTTAGAGAGGGAAAATTATGGATAATGGATTGGGAATTTATGATCTGCTATAGGACAATGTGATAGTTCCCAAATTAGAGCCCAATGTGCCCATCTTCATGGATGTAGGTGGTTGCTAGAGTGGCAGTTGTTAAGCTCAAGGTTTGGTTAACTAGAGGAGCAGTTGAGCATCCCTAGCCTTGTGTTTGGAGAAGGACTTCTACAACAAATGATGGCCAGTCCTCCTATCTGGTGTTCATTGTGGGAGATGGAAATCTTGCAGTGATAGGTGGAAGCCCTTCATTGCCTACGTTGGTCTTCACTAGAGCAACGTAAGAAGACCATAGGGGGTTGAACTACCTGAGTAGCTTAGGAGTAGTGGTGGGAAGTTATGAATTGTTCGCAAACAAAGTTGTGAACAACTCGATAGGAGTCTCGATGTGTTATGCCCTTGATGGACTAAGGTACAACTAGTGAGTAGATTGGAGAGCCGAGGCTCAATGTCTAGATGGACTTGGATTGTTGATAGAGGTAGTGTTGTAGATTGGGAGCCAAAGGACCAAGAAGGTACAGGGTATGCCCAAGAGGAGTTGAGAGAGCACGCTACAGCCAAATGGTTAGAGTATCTTGTTGAGGGTAGATTGGTTATTGATGGATTGACACCAAGCCCCAATTTTTTATTCTTGTACTAGTGGATGTATGAGGGTAATTATACCTGGTACGAAATCCCTAGACATTTGTATTATTCAACTTGATAACGAAGTTGGGTTGAAAATTTAAAAAAAAATGTATAATTTTGTGCACTAGTAGATTTACTACTGTTTATGTTTCGTTGTGCAAAGTAGCTTTGTTGTGGTTCTTTGTTTCGTAGTTTTAGAGATTTATGATTATATCCCAGACATGAGGGTTGATGAAATTCAACACCATTATATGGAAATTGTTCAAGGATGGCATAGATTGGGTCATGCCAAATTACAACAAGAATTTGTAGCACAAAAGGGGTCCAACCTATTTGGCATCATGATTCTGAATGGATTAAAATGAACTTTCACCAAAAGGAACACTTCCTCTTTCAGGTGAGAGTATGTTTCTTTGCTTTTGGAGAGAATGGCTTGTAAGAGTGTCTTCTTTGCTTTTAACAGGCCTCAGTATTGTTCCATGGGTTCCTATGGAAATCCCCAGATGTGTAGACCCACTAGTTGTTTCTTTACCTTTGGAGATAATGGCTTGTAAGAGTACCTGATTGTCTTTTAACATGCCTCAATATTATTGCACAGGTTCCTATGAAAATCCCCAGATGTGTAGAACTGCTAATTTCTCTCATCTATTTAAGAATGCATGTCCCATAGCTTACAATTATGTCAATGACGATTCAAATGGCCTGGTCACATGCTTTGGGGATAAACGTCTCATCACCTTCCTTGATTGACAATGACATTACAAATGCTTTGTACTATTGAACATTTAAGAGAAGTTGTTTGGGTATTTAAGACCATGGCTTCTTGAGAAACTGATAATTGTAATTTGTGATCACTTTTCACTTTTGGGAATTTACAAAGCATTTATTTGGGCATTTGAGATCACAAACTCTACTTAAAGAGTGGGTAGTTGTATTTTGTACAACATCCAATTGGGTACACGCCAGAAGAAGGTTGGTAAATGTGAATTGAATTAAGCCAAAGGCCTGTGTATTTTATTAATTAGAACAATCTCAATGCCTCCTCAACACGTCCATGTCTTGCATAAGATGCAATCATGGTAGTCCAAGAACATACATTTTGTTCTAGAATTTGATCGAAAACTTTGTGACCGTCCTCCAGTATATTTCCATCTCAACCCTTTCATAGAAGTGTTGACGGGAAATAATTTTTTTATGAGAGTTATGTTTAATTGTTTCCCATTGTTGTGAAATACTTTAAATAAAATTCCCACAAGTATAAATGGCATGAAAATTTTATAAATAAAGAAACAAAAAGTCATAGTAAAATGTGTACATTGTAATATTTTTTTTCTTTTAATATATTTTGTAGAAATGTCAAAAATAAAAAAAGAACATGATCTATTGGAATTCAATCTATTACACATAGTCCTCACAATCCATTTCGCTAGAGAAATAGTAGCCAAGCACGTGTAACAACCATGCTAAGTCCCACATGTACCTTGGCACATGTAACTTTCATTCCTAGTTCTTATCCCTTTTTAGCGAAGTTCATAGATCCACAACATGCCCTTGCACACACCCTACTTCCCTAAAGAAAGCCCTAAAAGGGAACTTCTAGCTATAGGTACTAGATACAAGAAGAAGAAAGATGAGTGGAAAACATTACTCGCAATCTGAATTATACTTATGATAGTGAATCAATATGCAAGTGAGATGCCTTAAGTGGCCTAAAGGGTTTTGGTATACACATCAAAGCTAAAAGGGATTACTATAAACTGCATTATCAGTCCCATCACAGTGAATTTTCAATTCCTATTAACCCAAATAGGAAAATCTCCTTGCCATATGATGAGGTCCTCCTCCTCCTCGCTCATGACAACTCCTATAGCTGTTGAAAAGTTCCAATGCAATGCATTGTACTTTTGATGGAATCATGACATAATTTCAGCATAATAGTAGAGTCATCAGAAAAATTCATATTTAATAACTTCTTCTAAAAAAGGAGGATACCCCAATCTGACCTTGTATGAAAGTAGTTTGAAAAAGATAAAGTATCAACTATAACAAAATATAAGCCTATGACAACCTCGTTGGATGGACCAATAAAGAAAATGTCTTTCTGACATCTGAAATCTACTAAAATTTCATGTAATAAGAGAAAAACAAGGCTTTTGTTCTGATCCAAAGCATTGCTTTAAAAATTCAAATTTTATACCCTTTTAACTTGAATCTATAAGTTTATTAGTATAGCCTTCCACTTATAGTGAGCTTGTATATAGAGAATCCTCACTACAAGACATCGTTCTACCTTTTCTTTCAGTTTGTGTACAAAACAATAACATTCCAACAATATGAAATCTTTATTGTTCTAGAAATCTACAATTTAACCTTATATCCAACTGGAAACTTTAGAGATATATACTTCTCACATCCTAATATTCCTAATACTGACTTCTCAAAATTTGTTTAATCAAATAAATGCAACCCAACTAAATGGGTGCATAGTCATTATCTTGAATTCATTTGTTATCAGTTTGAAAGAATGACACAAAAAACTTAATGAACACTCAAATGATTCCTCTTTTTCACAACTTATAAACAAATGATATAATTTTAATATTTCATTGCATGGTCTCTATAGGATGCACAAGAAAATGGATGTTCGCATGGATTCATTGAAAGAGAATCATAATCTCCGTTAGCCCACAAGCTCTTGTAGGTCTGACTTGTAGCTTTGTCCTACAGGTGCCATATCGCCTAGATTCTTTCGAGGAGGAACAAGTTGCAAATCCTCTGCCTTTTGATTAGATCTAACAACAAGGAAAGTAGTTCATCCTCCCCCAATACTCTGGGAGAAAGAATTACAATGAAAAAGGTATCCATCTTCCCCTCTATAGAACTAGAAAAAGGGTAAAACATGTATGCCCAAATTGTAGTACATAGACTTGTTTTCTTCATATTTCACCTTCACAAATTTGACATCAAGGTTTCTTTCTACAAATGGGTAAATCTTCCAAAGTTAAACTTAAAAATAAGATATTTATCCAAATTATATAATCACAAAGCTCATATTATACTTGTACAAAACTATCCAAACACACAACCTAAAAGAAAAATTGCTTTGTTCTAAATACACGATGAGCCTAGGGAGAACCTAGTTAAACAGTAACACTATTCTCTTTTGGTAAAAACATTTTCACATTCTTCTTGAAAAAATGAAGTATTTGTCCATATTACTTGAACGTTATTTAAAATTTGTCTTCATAGGTGAATAAAAATCCAATAATAGAGGAAGTGAAATAAGAAAACATGTAAAGAATGATTATGTCAATTGCATGGTAACAAAAAAAATCACATCTCAAAAACTCATCAAGTGGTTAGATAGAAAAAGTTGATAACGTGTAATATGTTTCAAAAATCAGAAAGATGAATCTATATAGTCAAGGTTATAAACTTGTATCATTAACAAAGAAAAGTTGTGAAAAATAAATGCAGGATTTAGGTGCATTTAAAAAAAATATGAATCTATATAGTCAAGACTATAAACTTGTATCATTAGTAAACAAAAGTTATGAAAATTTAAATGCAGAATTTAGGTGAATTTAAAAGAAAATTGTGATAGATTCACATGTTTGATGACACCTTCCAAATTAATAATAAACAATATGTTTTTTATGAGGCCTTCCAAATTAGGAATAAACAATATATTTTAAAAATAAAAAAGATGAATCTATATAGTCAAGATTATAACCTTGTATTATTCATAAACAATATGAAAATTTAAATGCAGGACTTAGCTACATTTAAAATAAAATTGTAATAGATTCACATGTTTAATGAGACTTTGCAAATTAAAAATAAGCTCTTATTTTCCATATCATATAACATATATATATATTTTTTTTAATGT
>APFE031322053.1:0-17279 GCA_000404065.3 Pinus taeda
AAAAACATGTTTATCTCTAGGTACGCAGGTTCTCTCTACCTTGCCTGCGTGTACGCATCCCAAACTCATTGTACCTGTGTACTTGTACGCTCTGTAAGCCAAAGGATGGGTGTGTACCCCTGTAAAGGTCAAAACGCGCGAGTTTCATCTTAAAAAAGTTACTTGTGGTCACTTCTAGAGCCTTCTAGAAGAGTGTTTGACGTGTATTGAGCGCCTCCAGATGGTTCATGCATCCCTATGATAGAGCAACTTATCCCATCAAGAGAGGAGCTACCCCATCCAAAAGAGGGAGTATCCCATTGATGTTGGAACTGAATAACTTCCTCTAGAACACTATAAATACAGGCATTGGGCCAAGGGAGGGGAGGTTGAAAGCTGAACATTCCAAAGGGTAGAGGCTGCTGGAATTAGGACTTCCATTGTAAGCTTGTGAGGAGAGATTACCATCCTTTCTTGTTTCATTTGGAAGTGGGTGAGCTTGTCAAAGTAGAGGAAAACTCTTGTTGGACCCTGGGAGGAACTTGCACAACACCAAGGATCAAGTTGTAATGGTTTCTTTTGTTTCCTTAATACAAATAAGTCCATTCTTCTCAATGATTTGTTGTTAATGAATTGTTTCATATACTTCTTGGTCTATATGTTGAATATGTTTTGTTTTATGAGATATTCAGGTGTTATGTAATCGTTTGATTGTTAGTGTATGCAGGTTTCGAAGTGAAGGAGGAGCTCATCTGGATCGACGAGGCTAGATTACTACAACAGCGTTGGACTTCAGGTAGGATCGAAAACACTTGGTTTCTCGTATGATAATGCATGTTTAGAGAAGGATTGCTCTTAATTGTCTTGTTTGTCACTAGAAAGTCTTAGGCTTCTAGGGAGGTTGGTTTTGTCCGCAAGATTAATTCTTTCCGCATGACAACAAGTTCAATTCACAATCATAAGAAACATCCATATCAACAAGTGAATTAGAGTCATCTACATCACCTCCATTTTGCCAGTTTGAATTTCTGGTTCCTGTTTTTCAACTTCATCAAGATGAACACTTTCAAGTGTCTTTGTCACCCACTTTGGGGGACCTTTCTGAGATGGTCCAGGCCGCTCCAATGATTGAGTTGGGACTAAATCAAGATTGAGTCTCCCAATTCTATCAATTACATCACTTAAAGCATCATCCATTGTTGGAGCTTCAGGAGAGGGAGAGTATTCTTCAAAAGAAGATTCCACATATTGATCTAGTATAGGAATCCACCCTTCAAGATGTGGAATCTGACTATCAAATTCCTGAAATGATTTCGCTTTTGCGAATCTATCCAAGCAATCAAGTTGCCACTCAACAACATTGTCAGATTTGGATGATTCAAGAAAAATTACATCTCTAGATACAACAAACTTCTTACTTACTTCATCATAGATGTGGTATGCTTTGGAGGTGTTTGAATACCCCAGGAAGATACACTTACGACTTCTAGCACCAAGTTTGTTTCTATGTACCTTTGGTATCAAGGCATAACAGGTGGAACCAAAGACCCTGAGATGCTTTACCGAAGGAACATGACCATACCACATTCCATATGGAGTCTTGTTTCTTATAGCATTAGATGGACATCTATTCTTTATATATGTAGCACATAGAACAACATCAACCCAAAAAATTATCTTTACATTTTTGAAAAAAAACATGGATCGTACCATATTCAAGATTGTTCTATTCATTCTTTCAGCTACACCATTATGTTGAGGATTATAAGGCACAATTGTTTGATGTTTAATCCCATGTTAGCAAAGACAGTGTTCAAATTAATTTGATGTATAGTCTTTTCCATATCAGTGCGAATAGACCCAATATGAGATTGTGCATCATTTTCAATCCATTTATGAAAATTCTTGAATGTTAGGAAAGCATCAGATTTGTTCTTCAATAAATAAACCCAACACATTCTGGTGTAGTCATCAATAAATGTCATGATATATTTATTTCCATTTGCAGAAGGAACAGGAATTGGACCACATAAATATGAATGAATAAGTTCAAGCTTCCTATGTGCTCTTGAATGTGAATCATGAAAAGACTGTTTGTATGCTTTCCTAGAATGCAAGCATCACATTGCTTAAGTTTCCTAGGAATTGTAGGCAAACCAGCAACACCATTTTTCTTCAACAAACAGAGAACATCATAGTTCAAATGCCCAAATCTAGCATGCCATAATAAACCTGATGGAAGTGTACCTTCTTCATGATGAGAAACATACGAGAAATGTTGCGCACAAGCAGAGGTTCCTTGCAGCTTGAAAAGCATTTCTTCTTCTATTCCCCTCATGACAAGTGAGTGATCAGATGCTTTTCTTACCTCAAGATTGCCATCAAACATATGAATGGAGTGACCTTGCTGACGGATGTGGACCAAGGACAGCAAGTTTCTCTTGAGCTGTGGGAGATATAGAACATGATCCAAAGAAAGTCTGAAGACCAAGCAGTTTAAGCCTAATTGTGCCAAGCCCTGATGGCTTGATTTTTGACCGATCTGCAAAGTATACTACTCCATCAACATTGTCAAATCTTAAAAAAAATATTTTCTATGAGTCATGTGACAGGTTGCTCCTGAATCAAGCAACCAATCATTTTTCCAAGAAGCAAGTGAAGCATTAAACAAATCCTCATTTACTCCAATGTTACATTGTGCCACAACATAGTGAGCGAATTCAGCTGCTTTACCTTTGTTTGTATCATCAATTTTACCTTTATGTTGGTTCCTTCTCTGCTCAATTTTGTCCCATGGTAGCTTGCATGTAGAGGCATCATGTGATCCATTTCTTTTGCAATGAATACAATGAAAATCTACCTTTTCTCCTTGAGAATGTCTGCCCTCCCTGCCTCTGAAATATCTTCCTCTTCCTCTTCAACCACCTCTTCCTCTTCTAGAATCTTAAGCAGGATGCTTTTCTTTATGAGCAAGGCACACAGCCTCTTCAGAAGACTCAGGGGCTGTCTTCTTTCCAAAATCTTTCTCTTTCAGCAAACTTTTTCACAAGAGAGTCAAAGGTTATATCTTTGAGATTTCCATTTGCTTGCAATGACTCAAGATAATTGGAGTAAGTAGGATAAAGTGCCTTGAGAAAAGCAATAAGAGGAATATCCAACTCAACCTTAGTGAATTTGATATCATGCATTATAGACTTTACTTCAGATGCAAGAGCAAGAGGATCATTATTTTGCAGTTCAAGAGTGAAGAGTTTAATCATGATTGAACAACTTCAAGTGCAGAATGTGAGTCATAGAGTTCCTTCAGCTTTTGTAAGGCTTCAAAGGCAGTTGAATATGACGAAAATGGGACTCACCTCTTCATTTACAGATGCTGCGATTAATGCATAAGCTTTGTTGTTCTTGTTTTCCCAAATGATGAGCTCTTTGTCTAAGGTAGGTTGTACTAGTTCATTGTCTCCGTCTCCGACACACACTCCTTTCCACAACTCATTGAGAATAAGGGTGTGTTTTATCATCCGGGACCATTCAGGATAGTTCTCCTTGCCAGTGAGAATTATTCCCACCATGGATATGATTGAATGCATTCTGTAAAAAAAAACTTCTACTGATAGAAAAATACTTCTGCCAATATACAGTAAAATTGTACACTAGTGGTAATTTTTTTTCTTAGATTTCAAAAGGGCATTCTCTCCATGTACTGTCTTTGTCTTTAATGAAAATATAAAACATATACACCTATGCATTCTTAAAAAATTTCAAATCTCTTCCTCATCATTTTTCTACAATGTTCTTGAATTGTTTTACATGAAAAGGCAACAAAGCTATCTGAATTTGGTCTTCACTAATATAATCTCAACATATATACTATACAATTCCATATAGTGTTTCCCATTAGCAAGCAAATGGGTTCTAATCTAATGTTTGCATATACTTCAATCCGAGCAGAATCAATCGTTTTGCTAGAAATCACAGATTACCTCACCCTCTGATTCAATGAAGAAGATCATATTTGTAACTACCTTGCCGGTTTTCTAAGTGTTGACTTGAACCTAGCACCAATCATCCACGTATGCGAGATTAATTTATTCCAACTCTAATCATCTTCGGCTGTTATAGCAACCCTGTTAAGACTAGCATCATGGAAATTCTAAATTCTATCATCCGAGTTCCTCGATATACCTATTAAAGTGATAATCTTCTGCAGAATGGCTTCATATACCTCTAATTATGGCGGAGGATACCGCAGCACCAACCAGGGTTTTGGTTATGCTTCGTAGGATCAATCTGGAGTAAATTCTAAATGCTTACTTTGAAGATTATATCACATATTTTGATAATACGATTGGTAATGCACATGCTCCAATCGCATATCTGCGTGTTGTTCTGTTGAAACCCGGGTGTAGTAAAAGTTGTCTCACTCATTGGGTGGTGGAATGAGAGTATTTAGTGTGCAGTGAAGACAAGGAAGAACAAACAGTGAAACAAAATGGGCACAATAGACGTGATGAACCCAGAGGTTTTAAAGCAGGAAGAACCCATTCTCATGGAGATCCCTCAGAGGTTTTGTTTCCAATAAAATATAATGAGGAGAGTAGATAGGCATGATGCTGAGGGGATATGGAGGGCAACAGTGCGTAGGAGGCCAGTCATTCAGTGAATGTTCAGGAATATGGCCACAAACAGTGGCATTTGATTTTCAAACTTTAGAATATCTTCATCTACCACGAATCCTGGTAGACTTGGTTCGAATAGCTGACAATAGCACCTTTAGACAATGTTCAGGGCCAGCATTCAGAAATAAAAACGCATATGACAGACAGGGCCAGCATTCAGAAATAAAAATGCATATGACAGACAGGGCCAACTTTCAAAAATAAAAATGACAGACAGGGCCAACGTTCAGAAATAAAAATGCATATGACAGACCAGCGTACAACCCACAACAGCAACAATGAAGGGAGTTACAACTATTTTGGGAACTTGGCTCCGATACCATGTCAGGCCAGGCAGTAACTCCACATAGAAAAAACTAATTCATATCTTATTCCACAAGGTAGATCTTCATTATATACATGAGGGAGAGACTGTTTAGTTCATCTCTCGATGACTGTTCATATTTCTAATTTATTTATTTACATAAATTCACCCAATCACAAGGATTAGGTGTCAACAATTGCCTATCTAAAACTAAATTTAAACTAAGAAAAACTATAATTAATTTAAGAAAAAATGTGTAATATATTCTAATAATTCACATAATATGGACACAATCTACTACAATGGTTTAACCAATCTAAAGAGCATAAATTAAACGATTTAAATGTGCATAGTACCATGTGAAATGTCATGATATTTAAAATCATAATTGCTATTGAATTCAAAAAACCTAACAGATAAAGTTTGGTTGAACGTTTAAATAGAAACTTTGAAAATATTTTAAGGTTTTTATTTTATTCAAACCAATGGTCAACCAGTAATAACTAAATTAACAATTTTTTAATTCCTCGTGATAAAAGGATGTAAATTGCTACATTTTAATAAGGAACCTTAAGCATAATTATCAAATATTCATTTAGAATCAAATAGCATATGTCACAGACCAATATCAAAGGCATTTATTAAGTGATTAAAATGATGTACTGACATAAATCTTATAGCTCATCACACATGAACACTGAAAATGGTATTCAAAAAAGCTGGTAATTCAAAACTGATTAAAACCATTCAAGTGTGTAGTCTTCATTGATTATCTACCCTTTGCACCAATGCATAAGGGTATATAATTACTAAAAATTAATAAAATAACTCTTGAAACGAGAAAATCAACAGATTTTCTAAATGTAAATACTCAATTCTAAAAATAAAAATTTTATGTTTGTTCAATTGATATCTGGCAGAGAAGCAGGGATCTTTTTCGCATCTACAGAATCTTCATAATTGAGAATAAGTAGCAGGTGAGGTGCACGTACTGGATATAATTTTCCCATTGTGAATTTAAATTGTGCGTTGTAGAGAAATAAATGGAAGGAAACTGATTGACATTGAGCTAGAAGCATGCAATCAATCCTTGGACCACTTTTCTTCTTCTTCTGATATTTGACCTCAAACTTGGCAATAAGAATGATTTGTTCAAAAGGTAGTTCTGGAATTTTTTAAAAATTTCTTGTTTCCAAACTTTAATGTTTTTTTATTTCTACCTGGTCCTTGGCAACAAGATCTTCTATAGGCCGTTTTAATTCTCCTCAAGCTGTTTCGTTTAATGACTTGGCACTTGACAAGTCAAATTATTCTATAAAGTTTTTTCGTTTTTCCCAATTTGTTAAACATTGCTCATATGTTGTTTGTATGATGTTATGATTTCTTTTTCCTCTTTCTCCCTGCAACTTAAGGATGCAAGCATCAATTTTATTTGCCTTAGAAACTTTTGGAATTTTATTTGATTGAAGTTCCTTTTTCCAGTCAAGAATAGACATATTGTTTTTTAATTTATTTGTATTCTACTGTGAATGAATCAATTATTTCATTTAAATCTGTAATTTCTTGATAAAATCTTAAGATTTTGTCCATCCTTTTATAGAAGTTTGATTGATTATTCCTTGCAATTAGACAAATTTGTAAAGTTTGTTCCTTAAAAACATGTAGACTCTATGTAGCTTGTTGATTCTTATTCAGTTGACTCTTAAGAGATTTAATTTTCTCTTTCACGGTTGTGACCATAATCTTGAAATTGTATTCTACTTCTTGCTTCCAGATGCGGATTTGATCTTCATGTATTTTCATCAATTCCTGAATTTCCTGTTCATGTTTTGCATTTGCTTCTTTCAATTATTTCTAAAAAAAATTGTAGGTTTTCCCTTTCTACAACAAACCCTTGAACTGAAGTGGCAAAATTCCTCTACGAGTTTTCTTCATTGAACAATTCATTTTTCTTCAGTTTTTCCTCCAAAACTTTAATTTTATGCATATAGTTATGATATGAAGTTGCAAGTGTTGAAAATAACAACAAGAAATGATAAAAATAGAATCCAAAAATTCCAGATTAATTTTTCCTTGAATTAAACTGAGAATTAAAGTCAAATTCTTTTCTCATAACAACTTGTAAATAGTTAATTAAGTTTAATTAACCTAGGAATTTCGAGTTGGAAGTCTTTTTGAAGTCATGTATATTTTCTCCCTATATTATAGGGGTCCAAGATGAGTTAAGCATGAGTTGTAATTAGTTAACTCTGTTTACTAATTTAAGTCCAATTAAATTAGTTCCAAATTGTTTGAGGAACTAATAGTGAGTTAACAGTCAATTGATGTATTAGTGCACTCAACTAGTGCTACTCATCATAAACTCATGCATTTAGATTCTGAGAAAGACCCAGTTGAGACTACAGTGAAGGGACAATATGCTATTTGTTTTATATTTTTCTAAGTTGCACTAATAGTGCATGCATTCAAGAATTGATCCTTAAGGGATTGCGCAGTTTTTAGAGGCTTTATTTCCCTTTAAATACAAGCTATCCTCCATAGGAATTACGCATTGGAATAGAGACTTGGAGAGCATGTGAAGAGGCTAAGCTTTGGCCTTGAGCTTTCTTATGAGTTGGATATTGAATTTGTTGAGTGTTGGGATTGTTCTTGAGAGAACAAGCATTGTAATTTCATCTTGATTTTCCATATTAATACAATATAGTACTGGGGTTTTGGTTGTGGCTTTCTCTGAATATTTATTATGTTATGTTCCCTTTGATTCTCTTCCTCTATTGATTATTGTTTTCTCAATGTTTATGAGCTTTCGTTGTAAAGAGTAGAAGTAGATTCTTGTCTCTTGCTTTAGTAAATTGCATTAGCTTGTTAATCTACGGGATAATTCTACATGGTATCAGAGCTAGATTTGTAGAGATTTTCTACGTGGTATTGGAGATACATGGTATCAAAGCAAGAATTTTTTTGAGCCATGAGAGCAGAGAATATCTGAAAATTTTTGTGCAAAATTTTTAGAAACAAATAGCAGATCCTAATTCCTTGTGAAAAAATACCAAAGTTTTAAAAAAATTTGGCCGAATCGGAGTATGGATGAGGGAGATATCGCTAATTGAAAATCAGCTCTTTTCCAGAAAATCCTGTGACAACAGGACAAAGGAAGACACGGTGAGCCTTGCTCTTCTTGGACTCCCAAATATTTGGCATATTTATCAGGACTCTGTTAATGGTCGGGAGAAGCTGCCAGATTGGGAACGACTGTGGTCAGATTTGATGCAGGATGATATCAGGAGGAACACTAGAGATGGGACCTATTCCAAGGAAGTGGAAGAGGATTGTGCCTTAGCGAGTAAGGCAAAGCGGGCCAAGGGAAAGAAGTCCCAAGGCGAGGAGGACGGAAAGAAAATGGACTTGACAAAAATCAAGTGTTTTCACTGTCACGATCATAGGCACTATGCCAAGAACTGCCCACACAAGAAAGAAAACAAGAAGGAGCCAACAGTAGCGGCAGTAGATGAGGCTCTAGCTTCACAATTCGAATTTGATTTCACTCTCATTACATGGATGGCCGACACTGCCATGGGAGGCGTGTGGTAACTTGACAGTGGTGTCGCATTCCATATGATGGGGAATAGAGATCTCTTTAGTGATTTTGAGGAGAAATACCTCAAGCAAAGAATAGAGTTTGAAGATGATGAGAGGCATAGAGCTATCAGGATCGGTACGGTTACCTTTTAGAGAGATTATGGCTACCATCTTAGGATCACAAATGTGATGTATGTTCTAGGAATAAAGAAGAATCTTATTTCAGCCACGGTATTGGAAGACCGTGGCTATGATGTGGTTTTTAGTAAGGGAAAGGTTTTCCCTAGACAAATCACCACGGGATAGGTGAAACAGATTGATGCTCGGGTCAAGCACCTGTATGCTATTGAGATTCAAGATTCATGCAAAGCCTTGAGGAGTAAGGCAAAGGTTGTATAATTGGTGGTTGAGAGGGTGAGTAAATTACCTCTCAACATGCAGCCCCAGAAGAAGCCTCAGAAGCAACTTTTAGGAAGTTGTGGAGCAGCCACAATTAGAGAAGCTGAGAGGAGACCGAGTGGAGAGATCCACTCAAGCAGAGAAGAAGTAGTCTCAAAAGAAGTCTTAGACAATTATGGAGGAGGCACAATTGGAGAAGCTGAGAGGAGACCAAGTAGAGGCATCCAATCATGTAGAGACCTCCAGTAGGGGAAATTTCGATCCAAGTGGGTAGAGGGATCACATGCAACCATACTTCTAGGTGTGAGGTGGGGCGACTTGAGGTGATAGTCCCAAGAGGACTGAAATTGGGCAGGGTCAATTGAGTGGTTTTATCTCATGGATCGTACCTTGCTACGGGAGAACAAAGTACATAGTAGCAGGAGGAATTAGTGGGATTGATGCAGTGAAAGATCAAAGCGACAGAGGCTATAGTAATCAGATACTGAAGAAGTGTAGAGAGGGTTCACAACAGTGAAGAAAGGCGGAGCCAATAGAAGCGTAGAGTTTTCAGTCGATAGAGGCAATAACAGTCAGAGACTTTGATGACAGAGACATCATTCTGATTCAGGTTGGATGTTTTTTGTTTCTAGAGTTGCTGGAGCAACGACATTAGAGAGAAGTGTTACATGCAGAACATTCCAAAGGTTCAGGATTGGGATTGAGTTGAATTCCTTTCTTGTTAAGAGGGAGTGTTGAAAATAACAACAAGAAATGATAAAAATAGAATCCAAAAATTCCAGTTTAATTTGTCCTTGAATTAAAATTGAATTCTTTTCTCATAGCAACTTGCAAATAATTAATTAAGTTTAATTAACTTAATTAACTTAGGAATTTCTAGTTGGAAGTCTTTCTGAAGTCATGTATATGCTCTCCCTATATAATAGGGGTCTAGGATGAGTTAAGTATGAGTTGTAATTAGTTAACTTAAATTATTGAGTTAAATCCAGTTAAATTAGTTCCAAGCTATTTGAGGAACTAATAGTGAGTTAACAGACAATTGATGCATTAGTGCACTCAACTAGTGCTACTCTAGTTAATTGAATATTTACTCATCAGAAGTTCATGCATGTTGATTATGAGAAAGTCCTAGTTGAGACAAGAGTGTAGGGTAGTGCACTATTTGCTTTAGATTTTTCTGAGTTGCACTCATAGTGCATGCATTCAGGAACTGATCCTTAAGGGATTGCACAATTTTTAGAAGCTTTATTTCCCTTTAAATACAAGCTATCCTCCAAAGGAATTACGCATTGGAATACAAACTTGGAGAGCTTGTGAAGAGGCTAATCTTTGGCCTTGATCTTGCTTATGAGTTGCAGAATGAATTTGTTGAATGTTGGGATTGTTCTTGAGAGAACAAGCATTGTAATTTCATCTTGATTTTCCGAATTAATACAATATAATAGTGGGATTTTGAGTTGTGATTTTTTCAGACATTTATTGTGTTATGTGCCCTTTGATTCTCTTCCTCTATTGATTATTGTTTGCTCAATGTTTATGGGATTCCATTGTAAAGAGTAGAAGTAGATTCTTGTCTCTTGCTTTAGCAAATTAAATTAGCTTGTGAATCTACAGGATAATTCTATGTGGTATTGGAGCTAGATTTGTAGAAATTTTCTACATGGTACCAGAGATATATTTGTAGAAATTTTCTACAGCTATCTCATTCAAATGACATTGATTGTAATTAATGAAAGCTCCTAAAGCTTGAGAGGATTCTTGAGCTTTTTCTTTTACATCTCCCTAAGCCTGCCAGTTGAATTTGGATATAGTCTCCAGAGTATCATGTTTCCTTTTATTTGTTCTTCTGAGCACTGATTTTGTTTGAGTGTTAAAATAATAATATGTCAAAGAAAGGAGTGTATCTGCAATTGGTTCTAACTCATAAATTGGTTTAAACAAAAATGATTCCTAAGGAATCTTAGTAGAAATGGATGTTACTGATGGTGAGGAGATGTGGTAGATATTGTATCCATCTTGTTATATGATTCCATTTTTTCTCATTTTCCTTGGTGGTGGTTTCACTAGATAGTTGTTTTTCTTTCTTCTTATATACTTCAACTCCTTTGACTTCTATAGTTTCTAGTTTCTTTTGCTCTATTTCCTCAAGAGAAATAATCACAATAATTTCTTGTTCAATTGTTTTTTCTTTTTCTAGAGTCTTTGTTGTTCATGTACTCTCTTATTTCTCTTTTAGATATTTTATTGTTTATACTTCAACTTCTTTACTTGTGACAATAAAATCTTTTGTTTTTTCAATTTCTAACCCTTATTCCTTTTAAGAAACAATAGAATGATATGAACTGAGTTGGTAGAAATTAAACTTGAAAAATTCAGTAGACTTTAACTTTTCGAATGAAACGTTGAGATGGAGAGCCTTTTCCTTTAGGAATTTTTCAAAGGGATTTTCCCTAAACTCTTGCAATTGTTGTCTTGTTTCACTATTTAAGATTTTTCCTCTTTCAACGGCCCACTGAAAATCATCAATGTTTATAAAAATCTCTTCGAAAGGGGGTTCTGATCAATAATTTTTTTTTATATAGTTGAATGTTATACAATGAATGTCAATTATTCCACTAGGATCATAGTCATAATGAGGCAAAGGAAATAATCAAACTTCTTAAGGCTCTTCATCTTCTTTGAATCTTTGCCCTTTGTCTCGGATATTGATGTCACCAAAATTGATTGGAAAAGCAGGCCACATTTTATTTTGCAACCTACTCAACGTCTTGGCTTTCCCCTAGAAAACAGCGTGATTAGACACTTCTCTCAAAGCAAGTCTTTTCAAGATATATTGCGGCAGAAGGTGGGGACCAACTTCACTAAATGAACACTAATGTAGGAAAATAATTCCTCAACAAACCAGTGACCTATTGATTCTAGGCCTTGTTTAAACTTTGAATTATTATGGGAGGTATTGTTCCAAATAGGATTTCATGGAAAGGAATCAAAACATAATGGAAAATATCATAAAAATGGTACTTACAATTAGTTTCCCATATAATAGGAGCATAATTTTGAATGGGCAGTTGTTGGTTAGATGGGTACTTCCATTTCATGAGTGGGAATATAACTGAGGCAATAACAACATCTATCAAATAGGCAGACATATAGAAAATATATTTGAACCTGGGAGGAGATGATAATGACAGTTTTAATGAATATGTGATATTCTGCGACAAAATGTTAGCCTAGTCTAGGCATTTCCCCTCATTCAATATGATATGGATTATTGGGATCCATTTAATTTTGCAATGCTCATGATCTTGTTCCCCATATAATTTGGTTAGCATTTTAATAAGAAATCTAACAGGCTTCTTAAAAATACCTATCGGATATTCCTCTTTTTCTTTGAGCTTGAACCTTGCTATTCTTCTCTCAACTAGTCTTCAATTACTATATCATAATCCTCTTGAAATTTCTTCAAGATAGTACTTTGAAACTTATTAAGGAAGTCAACATTAAGGTGGATTTCCGGGGGATTGAGCTTGTATATGGCTGATAAGACTTCAGTGTTCCAAGAGACTATGACAATTTCTTGATCGTCTGATATTTTTCAAATTTTAATATCAGCGTGAAAGAAAATACATGAAATCATGTCATCATAGGGAAAAATTATGGCTCTAGCTACAACTTTATGTAACTTTGTTGCTCTGATCACTTCAAACTTATTGTTCTTTGTTTTAGTAGTTCCTGTGTTTTTTAACTATTCTCTTTGCTCAAAGAATTCAAACATCTCCTCCCAACTCATCATATCTGCTTTTTGTGTTTTGTAAGTTGAATATGAGATGAGGAATGCGTTGAAGTTGAATTACTCTAGTAGTGGATCATCCATCTCCTTAATCTTTTCCTAATTTTCTCCATTTGTTGCTTTACTGCAATAGGTTTTTCATTTTTTTCCCATTTTATGACTTGTAAACAGTAACAAAGGAAATATAAGTTTTCCTTATTTAAAATTTGAAATCGAATCCAGGAATTTATAAAATAACATTGTGCTTATACATAATTTTTTTAAAGTAGTACTGCGTTTTCTTAATCCAATTCTTCTTCGAACAAGACTTAAGAGAAGAGCATGCAGGGAGAAGACCCTAAAAGCTTAAAATTTTGTTTATAATTATGAGAAAATCACAATTGAACATGTTCATTAATTTCCTTGTAAATAGGGAAACTATTTTTGTTTTCGTGAATCGAGAAAGAATTAGAAAAATTATTATTGATTTAACAAATAATCAATTGTACATGAAATGGAAAATTTTGAAAATCTTATCAAAAAGTGGACTGCACACAAATCAAGAAAAATAGTATCTTATTCGGGTGATCATATAGTTGGGGGTTGGGCGATTGGGCAGTAGGGCATTTTTTTATTTTATGATTGATTTTTTGTATCCCAACTTTGACTATACCATAGTCGGGTCTCATCTTTAGGTCGGGTAGTCAGCCAGTGGGGTGGTTGGGCAGTCGGACGGTCGGGCAAACTATTTATAAAAAAATTGGTAATCGAACGTACTTGCTAGTCAGGTAGTCATAACGTCGGGTAACTGGGAGGTTATAATTTTATTTACAAAAGATTTACGAATCCAACCTGCGAGTTAAGCTTTCAAAAAGAGAAAATTGTATTTAAGGCCTTTTGTTTTTATTCATTTTCTTATGTAAAGAACAAATAGATTTGTTGTAAATATCAAAACAAATGGTGACATGCTCAAATAAGAAGTTATGTCTGTCGAGTTTAAATTAATAATTTAAGATTAAATGAAGTTTTTAGAAATTTCTTCTAAATTATGATCTATCATCGAGATACATGATAAAGTGTCAGTGGTACCAACAATTGGACTAGAAGTATTAATGAAGAGAATGAAACTTGTATGCAATAAGAGTCAAATAATGAATTTATTTGTATTTCTTTGAATATTCTAATTCAATCATCATCTGATATTATAAACACTAAGTTTAGAATTTTAATATTGACCAAAGTTTTATGTACTTTGCGTTATAATCATCTCTCTTTGAAACTTTAAATTTCATCACTTTTGGTTAATGCAAATGTCATTTTATGTTGGTTTTCAAGCCTCTGTGGGAATTATTTGTAGCTTCATGTTCCGGATTATCCACAGTTTTCATTTCAGTCTGTCGACGTTTCGAACCCCAATGGGGGTCCATCATCAGGACGCTTCGGAATGAAAGAAAGATTTGAATGAAAGATGATGAGAGAGAGAGCGCTAGGAAACTGTGTATAAATACACCAGGAACCCTATGACAGCCGACATTACTCTTTTTTTTTTTTTTTTTTTTATTAAAGATATTAATTTATTTATAATTGTATTATTATTATTGAATTATTTATATTCGATTTAATTTTATATTATAAAAAAAAATTATTTAAAAAGTTAATTAATTAATTCACTAATTACTTTAATTTTAAGGGGAAATATTTAAAAATCCTTATAATTTACTTTTAAATTGTTATATTATTATTATTTTATATTATTATAAAAAAAAATTAATCTAGTTAATTTCAATAATTTTAACCTTAAAAAGACCCTATTTATTAAACCTAATTTCCCTTATTCTTAATTAATCATATTATATATTTATATAATTATTTAATATTATAATTGATTACCTAAATTACATTTATTATATTAATTTCAAATTTTTAAAAACCCTAATTCCTTATTTTTACTAACCTAATGATATTTTAATTTATTTAAATTAATTTCAAGAAATTTATTATTAATTGACTAATTATATAATATTTAGCTTATTTATTAAAAATTAATTTATAATATTAACTAAAATTAATTAAAATCCACAATTACTTAATTAGATTATTTATAATAGATTAATAAAATAAATTAAGTTACTTCATTTTTACTTTTCTTATTAAAACCTAATTTTATTTTATTTTAATTAATATTTATAAAAATTATTAATTAAGCCTATTAATATAATATTATTAAATTCTTAAACTTTCTATTATATTAATTTTTAAAAACCTACCCCTATTTTTTTTTTTATTATTGTTAATATTTAAATTTAAGCCCTAAAATTTTTAATTTAATTTAATTAAGCCTTAATTCAATTCAATTTAATTAATATAATTAATTAAATTAAACTAAATTAATATAATTAATTAAATCAAATTAATTTAAAATTTTTTTGGGGATGATTAATTAATTAATTAATTGATTATTAAATAAGCATACCTTCAGATTTATTGATCTTGAGCTTCCAAGGGTTTCGAAGGGGTAATACGCCTGATCAGGGGGAACCAGTTCCCACTGATTTCGCTTCCATTGTCCCTGTTGAGGTTCTGCGGGACCTTCATAATTTCAATGGCCTCTCTGATTTTCCTTTTGTGACAATTGTCCTCCCTAGCAATTACCTTGGCGTCTTCCAAACACATGTGATGTTTGGTCTTGGATGAGTGTTCCGCAAGGGCCGACGTACGAGATCTATCATTCTTTATGTCAGCTACGTGCTCCTTAAGCCTTGTTTTCAGAGATCGCCTTGTTTCCCCAATATAACTCTTCCCACACGAGCAGTCAATCTTGTACACTCCCTTGAGTTGCTGACGATCAATGTTGTCCTTAACTGACCTCATCATCTACCTTATGGTCCCACATGTTGTAAATTGAGTATCTATGCTTTTCTTTTTTAATATTTTCGCAATCTTGTCGGTAACCCCTTGGATGTAAGGAAGGTAAACCCTCCCCTGATTTTCTTTGTCAGGGTTTCGTTTAGAGAGGGCCCTTTCTTGAGCCCTTTTTTATAGCCTTCTTGATACTCCATTCTTTGTACCCAATGCTCTTGAAGACAGAGGTTAAGTGTTCAATCTCCTCCTTTAGGTGATCCGAGTCAGAAATCCTGAAAGCTCTGACAGCAAGGGTGTTTAAAACGCCAGATTTCTGGGATGGATGATGGTAAGAGTCCGCATGAAGATAGCTATCCGTGTGAGTTTTCTTTCTATAGACTTGGTGTCCCAAAGTTCCATCTTCCTTTTTACTAATCAGGACATCTAGAAAGGGGATCTTACCATTCTCTTCAAGCTCCATAGTAAATTTGATTTCAGAGGATAAGGAGTTAAGATGATTGAAGAATTTCTCAAGCTCTGCTTTACCATGAGACCAATTCAGGTTGGTGTCATCAACGAATCTCTTCCACCATGCTGGTTTTAAGTGGAATGAGTCAAGGGCTTTCTTCTCAAAGTGCTCCATGTACAGGTTGGCGACAATAGGTGAGAGCGGGGAACCCATGGCAACTCCTGAAATTTGCTCATAATAGTGATCTTGAAAACTGAAGAAGGTGGATCGTAGACAGATTTCCGCAAGTTTTGCTGTTTGAGGATCGGTGGCCATCTTTATAACATGTATAGCTTCATCCAGGGGGATCTTCGTAAACAATGATACGACATCAAAGCTTACTAGAATATCCTCTTTATCCACTTTTTTATCCTTAATGAATTTAACAAAATCTGTTGAGTCTTTAATGAAGGAGTCTGTGTTACCAACCAGAGGTTTTAGGATTTTGGCTACATATTTAGCTAATTCATATGTAGGGGAACCAATAGTGTTGACAATTGGTCTGAGAGGGACCCCTTCTTTATGGATTTTCGGTAATCCATAGATTCTAGGAATAACCTCACAGGTGGGCATCAACCTCTTTTTTAATTTGTCATCCAGGTTGGTTTCCATGATGGCTTTCTTGACTTGTCTCATCACCTTGGGAATTGGGTTAGAATGCCCATCCCAAAGTTTGAATTGTTTGCAGCATCGAATTTTATACTCTTTAGGTTGCCTTTGTTTTTATGATTGATATAATTCCTACTATTTATAACCTTATTACTGCATTTAAAAACCGAATTACATCTGCTTGCGGAATTAAGGTTATTATTTAACGCGCTGGGGGAGATATTTGAACCCGGGGCAGCGTAGGAAGCCTTGTTACCATAGCTGTTCGGCCCCTCCGTTTTACCTGTGCTGATATGATATTTCTGACACATGTTAGCCATGGCATCATTGAAATAACACAGATGCCATGGCTAACATGTGTCAGAAATATCATATCAGCACAGGAAAAACGGAGGGGCCGAACAGCGATGGTAATGAGGCTTCCTACGCTGCCCCGGGTTCAAATATCTCCCCCAGCGCGTTAAATAACAACCTTAATTCCGCAAGCAGATGTAATTCGGTTTTTAGATGTAGTAATAAGGTTATAAATAGTAGGAATTATATCAATCATAAGAACAAAGGCAACCTAAAGAGTATAAAATTCGATGCTGCAAACAATTCAAACTTTGGGATGGG
>APFE031322063.1:0-29556 GCA_000404065.3 Pinus taeda
ATTAGGGAAGAAATTAAAACATTAATATCAAAGCAAGATTTGTGAGAGTAGGTAAACTTGGATTTCAAACTCAACGGCAACATTTCAAATTTTATGAGAATGATTTAACCGCCTCACCACGGCCAGCTTGTCCAGCTTGTCGGATTCCAAAATCTTTAACCATATGAACTGGAATCCCTAAAACATAAATATCCCATCCCATCGCATATCGATATAATTAGTATAAGCCGACTGCATTTGGGAGGCTGTACAGGTGAAGCGAGGCGAGGATGGGCATCCTGTCCTTGTGACAGGAAATAAATGCAGAGAGGAGCGAGGCATTTGAGAGTCGGCCTTGCTTTCTACCATCCCTTACCTTCCCTCATTATGCCTTGCCTTGACCTCTGGTATTGTTCCATCTGATGGTGCTAATTGTGGAGCTTCACAATTCGCCCACCCATACCACTATCTGGAATTTAATTTGTTAGTTGACTGAGCAGGATATTGGAGATGGCCGGGCTTTGTAGGCTGGCAGAAGAAATCAGAGTCCATTTTGAAAAAAAAGTGTTTGATTTTATGACATTTAATTCTATAATTTTAAATTACTTATGGAGCTATCCTTTTCGTTTATTTACCACTTTGTGAAAGCTATCATTGTCCTTCATTATATTCGTTGTGCCCTTGTTTTCTGCTTTATCGAGGGGGAAATCTGTCAATAGGTGCCCATGTTCATGGCATCTATGACATCTCAACGAAATATGCTCATAGTCTACTCTTTGCACCCAGTTTTTGTCAAAAACTTCCAAGATTATCTCATCCGGAAGGGCTCCAAATAGATCCATTTCCACACATATCCTTGCAAAGGAAGTGTATTTTCCCCTTCTTGTGGCTTCAGAAGCTTTGACAAAAGACCTAATTTATTGCCTATAGCAGTTAATGATTCTGTTTGCCAGTAATCAAGAGGTAAAAAATAGAGCCTTACCGAGACTCGTACTTATGTAAAAGTCTCTCGCTTTGGGACAAAATTCATCATCCATGGCCACATATAGAGGCCAGTTGCTTTATAGAAGTAGGGCCCTCTTTCAAACACATTTTCTTTATCTGCAATATTTGTGAACACTATCGTGAAGAATGCCTTTGACCCAAGATGTACGTCAATGCTTCCTTTAGGTTTCCAATGATATTTGACCCACGTCTGTAGAGCTTTTTCAATGGGCCATAAACCCATGAATTTACAGATGATAGCGAAAGTCCTCATGTCTTGTTCATACTAAAACGAACAATGGCCTTTTTACCTAGAATAATAAAAGATCATGAGAGGTTCAGGTCGCCTCCAAATTAGACAGATTCATCACCTCATAAGATCTTATGCTTATAGATAAGGAAATAATAGTGAGAGTTCTTCCTTTTGGAGTCTCAGATCATTGGTCGGTTCAACTCGAAATCAAGGGCATAGGTGCTCCTAGGAACAAGGCTTTCAAATTCGAGAATATCTGGCTTTCCCACTCAGAATTCATGAGAAACATTGAAAAATGGTGGTCAAAAGATTCGCAGATCCAAGGAAGAAGAATGTTCCTTCTGCATAAAAGATTAAAGCACATCAAAGTCACGCTTAAGGATTCGAACAAGAATGATTTTGGCAACATCTTTGTGGGAAAAAAATATGTGGAAATCAAAATGTAGGAACTCAACCAAGCTCTAATCGCGGAAGGCTTTGATAAAGTCAAAAGTGAACAAGTTGATAGAAATCATCAAGAATGGGAGAATTTGTGCAAACATGAGGAAATCTTTTGGAGGAAAAAGTCAAGAGTTCAATGGCTGAAAGGAGGAGAGCGTAACACTAGATTTTTTCAGAGACCCACCATGGCTAATAGAGCTCATAACACAATCTCTTCGATCAAGGACAGCGACGGGAAGCTTCATATCTCCCATGATGATATAAAAACTGTTTTGGTTCAGTACTTCTGTGGCATAACTCAGGGAAACAATTCAGATAGAGAGCAGTTCATGAGGGAAGTAACTAATCACTTTCCTAAGCTCGTGTCTAGAGAGGACAATTTCAATCTTAACAGGCCAGTAACGGAAGAGGAGGTCACTGAGGTCCTCAAAGAAATGCAGAATGGCAAAGCGCCCAGCCTCAATCGTTTTAATGTGGATTATTTTAAAGCTTGCTCGAATATAGTTAAAAACGATATTTTCAATGTAGTGGAGGATTCCACATTGAACAGAACTATTATGAAAGTGCTCAATACCTCCTTCATCTGCCTAATCCCTAAATAGGACATCGCTCAAACCCTCGACATGTATAGACCCACAGCTTTATGAAATGTGGTATATAAGATCATATCCAACGTAGTGGCCAATAGGCTCAAACCTCTACTTCCTTCGTTTGTTTCAGGGGAACAATGAGGTTATGTGGAAGGTAGACAAATTCTAAATAAAATTATTCAAGCTCACAAGGTGGTTCACTCGTTAACTAGCAAGAGGCACGTTGGTATCATTATGCAACTCGACATAGCCAAAGCTTATGACAAGGTGAACTCGCCCTACATCAAGAAAGTTCTAATTTCCCTTGGGTTTGATCACAACTGGGTGAGATGGGTTATGGCCCTAGTGACTTCGTCTAGATTTTGAATATTGGTGAATGGATCTCCCTCTAAGATTCTCATTCCTTCTAGAGGCCTCACGGAAGGAGACCCGCTTTCTCCATTTCTTTTCATCCTTATAATGGAAGGACATGGTGAGTCTATCAAGCATGCTAAAGCAATGGGTAAGATCAAAGGCCTTCAACTAACAGAGAATGGTGAGGCTCTAACTTATGAACGATTTGTAGATGACACCATGTTACAGGGAATCCCCACAGTCAGAGAAGCTACAGCCTACAAACAAATCCTGAATGATTTTGCGAGGGCCACAGGAATGGAAGTTAATTTCTCCAAATAAAAAATCTTTTTCTTTAATCCAATATTGCTATTGAGAGAAGTATCTACAAAATTCTAGGTTCTCAACGGGACTCCCTCCCCTCTAAATATTTGGGAGTTCCTCTAACTGTTAAACTGATGCACAAGAGAATTTGTGAACCATTAATCAATAGGATGCAGGGAAAGGTCAGAAAATGGACCATGAGAGCTTTAAATCTCACCGACAAGTTGGTTCTTACAAAGGTTGTACTACAATTTATCCCTGTGTTTATGTTATCAGCCGTCCCTGCTCCAAAGGGAGTTCTGCACCAATTCAAAAATATCCAAAGAGACTTTCTTTGGGGCAAGGAGAGTAGGAAGAAATGGGCCTTAGTTTCATGGGAAAAACTATGTAGAACTAAGCACTATGGGGGCCTAGGCTTGGATGACCAGGAGATTCTCAATAATGTTTTAGGGGCCAAACTATGGTGGTGTTGGGTTCATGATCCAAAAGCTCGATGGGCAAGTATGTGGAAAGAAAAATATGCTAGCGTGTGGCAAACTAGTGACCTCATAAGAATGTCTGGAAACATAAAGGGGTCCTACATGTAGAATAAAGCCTAGGAGAATGGGAGCCTAGTATAAAAAACAGGTTCTGGGAAATGAGAGAGGGAGATCTAGCACATTTCTCGGAGGATAGATGGCAACAAGAACCAACATTGTTAAAGGACTTTTTGAGCCTTAAAAATGAAACAGATACCCAAGGCTTAAATAAGGTAAATGATTTCTCGGATCATACTCAAAATATAGAAAAGTGTAGAATCTGGAGAAACATTAATTGCAGAGATGATAGGCCCTTGAATACAAAAGCAGAACATAGGAGAATGTTGGAACAAAGGATGATCTTAGTAGCAAGCGTGTAGGATAAACTAAGATGGGGCAACAATAAAAAGGGCACCTTTAGCCGAAAGGAAGCAAAAGGTATTCTCTTAGTGCTCGATTCCCATGTTCTGGATAAGACCTGGCAGAAGCTTTGGAGGCACCAAGGGTGGATGAAGACCAAACTCTTCATGTGGTTGGTTCATCACAAGAAGATCTTAACTTGGGACAATATCAGGAAGAGGGGTATTCTAGGGCCTTCTATATGCCAGCTCTGTAAAGCTGAAGAGGAGACAATGGAGCATATTCTCAATAGTTGCATTTCACCTCCTCGTTATGGGATTTATTCACTACCATTTTTCAACAGATCGATAGGGACAATAGGAGTATCATCAATACCCTCAATAATTGGAGAAGAAATGTTTTCGACAATAAATTCCTCGGCTTGGCTTGGGCCCTAATGCTAAGCTTCATTATATGGAATGTGTGGAAAGAAAGAAACAAGAGAATATTCAAGGATGAAAAGAATCCCACTCATCCACTGTTTGAGCTGACACGAAAACACCTCAAGGAGACAGTTGGCTCCATAGTTCGTCATCACCCTAAGAATCCTCCCTTAGAGGCCGATTTGTGAATTATGAGACAATTGGGTATGGAGGGGCTCATCCGTCAAGGCCTAGATAGGAAGGTGATCACAAATGATGGAGAGGACTTTTGACGTCCTCCTCTGACACGTTTTTTGAAATTCAACATTGATGGCACTTCAAAAGGCAACCTAGGAACTACCGGTTTTTGAACGATTTTAAGGGATGACGAACAAAGCATTATCTTTTACTTCTATTGCCATTTAGGAAGAGCTACCAACAACATGGTAGAATTAATGGCTTTTGGAACAATGCTTAGAGTTTCTAAAGCAGAAAAACCGCTTAAATGTAATTATAAAAGTGTACTTCGAGTTAACCATTAACTCTGTGAAAAGAATTAGCTTTGGGGGAGTGCCAGAGAGAGTTTCAAAACAATGGGGCTAATCCGTGTTTTCCAAAGAATTCAAAGTCACCTCCTCGGTCTTTGCAGAGTAAGTTTCAACCATGTTAGAAGAAAAGCCAATAAGCTGGCGGATATCATGGACAACCAAGGAGTGTGATGTATAGAAGGCGAGGTTTTGAGGGAATGGCAGGTGTTGCCTCAGCGCAGATTAAAGGATCTTTGTCTCAAGCAAGCGAAAGAGGATATGGATGTATTTCGTAATAGAACCAAGGCACGAAATGAGTAAATCTCAAAATGATTCACCTTTGTTCTTCAGACAGTTCTTTGGCAGGCGGCCTAAAAAAACCTCTGTGCTCGTTAACGAGATTTCTGAGTGTGCACGTTGGGCACACTGTAGTATGGATCACAACATTCGTGGGTTTCACGACAAGCACAAAAGAAAGAATGTGAGGGACGCGAAGTACGTCTTTTCTAATAGTCGCAAGTTACATCATTTTATTTTTCAAGTTACATAATTTTCTTTTTCGGGAAGGAAAACCACTTCTATGGTGGTTTTTGGGTGATCGCATGATCCTTAAGCAGGAAATGGTTTATTCAATTTGGAACGATTCCATTCAGTGTCCTACACATGGCTCGGGGGTGGAAAAGAACACGGCCTTCCCCCCGCACTATTGTTCGGAAACCTTGTTCCATGCGATATGTCTCCCAACCATTGGATTTCGCGGGCTTGATCAACGGTTAGTATTGCCTTTGTGAGTGCTCGAATCCTTCGCCTTTGTCCCAACTCTACAAAGATGACATTAGTGAGTTAGATGGAGTTTTATTGTTATTCACGAAGCCAGGTGATTGAGGTTGGAACCCATATCGATAGGATTCTTGTGGCGCTCCGCAAAGACATTGATGCGATCATGCCGACAATGAATACTTTGGAGAAATATGATTTCTAAGAAAGCAACATGACCCTTGGATATAATAGGGAGATCCGAGTTATTTCCAACAAAAATAATGTCTTATATCTCATAAAAAAATTCATATACCTCGATTTACAAAACCAAGTGATTTTCCTCCACTCCCATTGTTTAGAAATGTTTTCTAGGATAGGGAGAGAGGCAAGGAATCCTTTAGTGGGTATGCTTTTTGTTATTTTGTTCCGGATTAAAACCCAAGAATGAAAAATAGATATTTCACATTTGTACAAAACCATTTGAGAATACCCATTGAGTCGTGGTGATTGTTAGTGCTAAGATGGTATCTCAATGAAAGATAATATGTACCAATGATCAAATTGGTATAGTTATGGATGCTAATAGAGTTATAAAAAACAAATATTATTTCTGAAGGAAGAAAAAATATTTTTCTCGTGATAGCGGAGGAAACTACGAGTAATGTAGGAAGAACATTTGTTAAAGCCACACTTTTTCTTTCCAATGTGGTTAGGGAATTCCCTTCCCTTGAATCAAACTCTACCATGTTATAATTCATTCCATAGAAATGCATGCTCGAACGGAAGAAGCGCGATGATAAATATTGTAGCATGATTTATTGATGATGGGAGGAAAGAGAAAGGCGTTTATCTCTAGAAAGAGTTTTAGTTATTGGATGTCTACCTTTTTTAATATTGTGTCTTGTAAGTTTGTACAAAACAAATCCAAATGTTGTAGATGTGGAGAGATTTCTCTACATGTGCTATTAAACTTCCATATGAAACAAACTATTTGTTTCTTTGAGAGATAAGAAGATGAAAAACGGGACTTATGGAAAATTGCAGGCTAGATAGTAAATGCACAAGATTATATATGAAGTTGCCTTTGAAAACATGGTTAGGTTGCTCGATCAAATGCAAGTTCTTAGCATTTTCAATGATATTTTTAGAGAACATGTTGTTTGTGCTTCGAATTTTTTCTCGCATTTGTAAAGGAAACACGTTGATCTTAGTGAGCGAATGTGTAAGTGGAAATTTTGTTGGAATTCACTACTCTAATTGTTACATAGCGGAGTATAGATGCTTCAAGAAGATTATTGGACGAAGATAATGAAAATTGAACCAAGGTGTCGCAGATCCAAACAAATGTTCCTAGTGCATGCATGCCTTTAGAAAAACATGAAGTGCAACAACAACTTGCATGCAAGAATCATGGTTCATAAAAAATTTATAAGTGCGGGTTGGGTCCATGCATGAACATATAAGCAAATTCCAACACAATCGTTGGTTACAAAACCCCACTTTGTTCGCTCCGCTCCTGCTCGCGTCCGGCGGCATATATACCCGGAAAGAGAAGATTGGCTGCTCTATATATATGTATTTATGAAAATCTTTGCTTGCTTGTGGGGGCGACAAAAAGTAGTATCAATCGTCAAGAATTTCTCATTCCTTTTTTTCCGCTGGGTGAGAGGAAGGCACTCCACTTACGGAAGTTATCTCTCTAGTCGGGTCCCGTAGCAAGCAAATAGGGTAACGATTGCTCCAGCGACCTGATCCTCCTTGACTAGGAGTAGTGCAAAACTCACTTGAAGTGAGTTGGAACACATGGGAAGTAACTGAGAGAGAGAGAGAGAGAGAGAGAGAGAGAGAGAGACTTGGACCAAGCTCTAGAAATCAACAAAGATTAAGGAAAGATGCACTAGCATATAAAAGTAACTAGAGACATCCTTAGAGAGGATGCTACATGCCGTTCATAGTTTATCTTTGTTGTGTTTATTGGGCTTATTAGTTTGAGCACACATTGAATTTTTAAACTTTGATATAACATAGAAATTATTTTGTTCAAATTTATGATCGTGAGAAATGATAGGAGGAGTGTGGAGATCTAAGATAACCACTTGATAGAGATGTGGAAAATATCGACAAGGAGACCTAGTGTGCGCACGATTTGAGAGAAGGAAGACAATGTTTGTGTCATGTGCATCATAATCTCTTGTTGACAGTTTTGTAGCTATGCATAGCAGTGTTAAGAATGTAAACATCATTCCCAAGTATTCTTGGAGAGGTGTGGTAAAAATGAAAGCAAATATAGCGAGGTGGTTAGTATCCTCCCATTATTCCTTGAACGAATATTGTTTGAGGAATGTTGTGACACAAGTATTTGTAGGTAGGTGCAAAAAATGCACAAAATGGATGGGTGCTATATCTCAACTATTAAAAAGATGAAATGTTTGTTCAAATTTCTCCAATGCATTGAGTGAATGTTAGAATCCTTGAGATAGCCTTTGTCCCAACTCTACTAAAGCAACATTAAGGAGTTAGGTCACAATATGTGGAAGAACGTAATGGAGTTTTATTGTGACATTCATAAAGCAATGTGATTGAGGTTGGGATATGATTTCTGAGGAAATGGCTCCACTCTTGGAGAGAAGAGGGAGACCGAATTTTTTGCCAATAGAAATAATATATTTTAGCCCATCTAAAAGCATATTATTCTCGGTTCTAGAAAGGATGATGATTTGCCCCAATACCATAGTTTAGAAATATTGTCTAGGAGAGGAATATAGGCAAGGAATCATGGTATGCATGTGATTTCTTGTATTCCTTCCCAAACAGAAACTCAAGAACATAAAATAGAGATTACACATTTGTACAAATTCCTTTGAAAGGAAGCATGGAGTCATGGTTCTTGCTAGTGCTACCGAGGAAAGAGAATGTGTATCAATGATAAAATCAGTATTGCTGTGCATGTTATTAGAGTTAGTGAAAAAAAGTTTTATGCTTGAAAGAAGACAAAAATAGATGTTTCACAAGAGCCTAACAACTCGAAGCAATGTAGGAATTATTAACATGTTTCCTTTCGCTAATGTGATTAGGGAATACCATGGCCTCTAGTCAAAGGCCACCATGCTATACTTCTTTCCATGGAAAAGTATGTGGAAGATGGAAGAAGTGAGAGGAATGGTATTGTAGTGGGATTGATGGATGATTGGAAGGAAAATAAAGACATTTATAGCTAGAAAGGGTTGTAGGTATTGGATGTATGCCTATTCTAATATTTTGTCTCCTCAAGGTAGGGAGGAAAGGCACAATGTTATGTATGAAGGTGCCTCTTAAGAGATGGTTAGATTGTTGGATCAATTGCACCTTGTTAGCATTTTGAGTGATATTGATAGAGAGCAAGTTAGTTTGTGGCAATATTTTTTGGCATGAGAGCAATCAACTAATGTGCAAGTGAAACCTCAGTTGGAATTGACTAGTGGCAAATAAACTTGATGATGCAAACAAATATTCCTAATATATACAAGTCTCTAAAAAAAGATAAAAATCCACCAATATAATATTAAGCTATTCTATTAAAGCAACCATTTTATATAGTACATTATATTTTTTAACTTGTTTATATCTTTAAATATAAATAAACCAGATTTTTTTACCTTTATCATATTATATACAAATAATAATAATAATTAGGGAAGAAATTAAAACATTAATATCAAAGCAAGATTTGTGAGAGTAGGTAAACTTGGATTTCAAACTCAACGGCCACATTTCGAATTTTATGAGAATGATTTAACCGCCTCACCACGGCCAGCTTGTCCAGCTTGTCGGATTCCAAAATCTTTAACCATATGAACTGGAATCCCTAAAACATAAATATCCCATCCCATCGCATATCGATATAATTAGTATAAGCCGGCTGCATTTGGGAGGCTGTACAGGTGAAGCGAGGCGAGGATGGGCATCCTGTCCTTGTGACAGGAAATAAATGCAGAGAGGAGCCAGGCATTTGAGAGTCGGCCTTGCTTTCTACCATCCCTTACCTTCCCTCATTATGCCTTGCCTTGACCTCTGGTGCTGTTCCATCTGATGGTGCTAATTGTGGAGCTTCACAATTCGCCCACCCATACCACTGTCTGGAATTTAATTTGTTAGTTGACTGAGCAGGATATTGGAGATGGCCGGGCTTTGTAGGCTGGCAGAAGAAATCAGAGTCCATTTTGTTAAATGTTTTCACTTGTTTTTTTGGTTCTTTTCACTTGTTTATTGGTTTTTTTGGGTGTTTTTTTTCTAAGCATGGCCATGCTTAATTGAATAATTGTTTTTTTGTCTATCTCTTTCAGGGTTTTTGTTTTTCTTTTATTCTAGAATTTTTGTTTTAGTGGTAGAGAGGGAGAAGATTGGGTGTAGTTGGTTGGGGCTCAGAGGGAGGATGCTAGAGACACGAGAAGAGAACATGGGATCCTGAGGGGACAAGGTATTCACCCTTGTATTCTTTATTTGTATTTCAGGATGGCTTTGTAAAGAACCATATGAATTAATTCTGCGTGTGCTTGGAACATTTTACTATGCACATTTGTTTTGCTAATACTCTTTGTTTGGCTTTATGTTTGCATTACAGGGGCATAATTACAGATCGAGCTGATAATTGTGGAATGCATGCTATGGGTTTTGCTATTAGAAATGGTGTCACTGAGTTTTTTATTCTCTCTTGATCAGTCTACTATGAGCATTTCTGTGGCTCTAGCCCATACGAGTGTGTTTTTTTATTTCTGAACAATTTTGTGGAGGTGTAGCCCATATAAGGGTGTTTTTTTATTTCAGCTAGAGATTACATCCCAACCAATAGAATTGAAATGGCAGTGACATCAAAGATGTCCATGTCAACTCAATTAAATTGAAACCAGAGCAACATTGATAACATTCTCTAAAAGGGAGTAAATGAAAATGTTTTGGAAAGGTAATAGAGTAGATGCTAATTGCAAAATTGCAAAACATATGGCAACAAATATTTTTGTTGTGTTGTGACTTGTATGAGGTGTAGATGTGTGCCAGAAAAGAGGCCTCCTAATATTAGTGGGATTGCAACCTATTTCTGATATTGTGGCGGAAAAGAGAGGATATTCAGTTGTTTAAGACTTTCTATTAGCCTTCTTTTACTTTTACTAGTTTCAATAATCTCATGTATATATATATATATTAAAGTTTATTACTTGTGATTTCATGTGAAATGTGTGGGGAAATTTATAGAGGGTAAATTTCTATTGTGTTTCACTTCTATTTATTTTGAATTGGATTTGAAACAATATTTAGTTATTTGTATTTTGTATTTATTTTATAGAGATATAATTGCTATTAAACAGATGGACTGAGGAGAGGTGGAATATGGTTTAACAAAAGAGTAACATCTTTTCTGGGAGTTGGAAGGTAAGAAGGAAGTTGTGCACAAGAATGTAATTCTCTTCATGATATAGATCAATAAGATAAGAGTTAGATTTGAAAGAATATTTAAGCAATTGCTTTTGTTTTTATTAATGCACAATAAAATTGCTACTAAATATTTAATTCTATTATGATATGAAACATATATATGGAAAATGTTCTTTACGAGAGTAAGGTATTGTGCCAGACAAAGTACATTGAGAGGGGAGGTTGATGGAAGGTCCAAATCATACAGGAGTAGAAAGGAGATGATGTGCAATTGATTAATACAATTATATTATTGTTGATGTAAAACTATATAATAGGAATATAATAAGACATTTTCTTTTTTGAGAGGGGGTTGCCCCTTCTCCCAACCTTCATGGATAGCCATGACCAAAGCTATTATGGAGGAGTGTCTGGTTTTATTGTGTTTCTCATGCTTTGTGGCTTAGTTTTTAATTTTTGAATTATTTTTTTGTGCCTTTGGTTTTTTAAATTCCAATTTTAAATTTATTTCTGCCATCATTTTATAATAACAATTTTTTAAATTATTTATTTTGAAATTGAAAGATTAATAATATTTTCTTACCTTTTTTAATTAAGTGTTCTTTTGGTAATAGTTTTAAAACATTTTATAATAACAATTTTTTAAATTATTTATTTTGAACTTGAAAGATTAATAATATTTTCTGAACTTTTTTAATTAAGTGTTCTTTTCATAATATTTTTAAAATAAAATTGCTAACAAGATATTACTGCACTCTTTATGTAAAAAATTTTGATATATTTAATTTTGAAGCTCACATTTCAAAATTTATTTTTTTTCATTTTAAAACTTGGATGTGTAGGGGTTCTCTTTATTTTAAATTTCCCATGTCAAAATTTAAACCTTACCAAGCATTGGAGATGCATTTAAATAATAACAATTGTGAAATTGCATTTAAAAATTTCCATGTTTGATAAATCTACAATTGCATTTTTAATAGAAACTAATTTTCAAAGTTCTAAAATGTATACAAGCACATTTTTACATGCCAACTACATTTATGAAAATCACATTTAAAAAATTCAATGTTTGATAACTTGGACACTTGTACTATTTAATTTTCAATTCAGCTACTTAAAATTTGATCCTTATACATACATTTACATACTTCAATGACATTCATAAAATTACATATGTGAACTTTATACAACCTCATGTTAAAATATGTTATACTTAATAAACTAGAACTTTATAAAGAGAAGATTAAGTCTCTATATTTGTGTTGTGATGTGCTGTGTTGTTTTGTCTCTTGTTAGTGTCAATGTCAAATGTTAGGTTGTTGTTGTGTTTGTGTATATAAGGTGATGCACATAATATTCTCTATTTAATTTGATTTAACTATTCAAAAATTGATGTTTCATAAATACATGCTTTTATGACATTCATATGATATTTAATTTCTAATTTAGTTTTATCAAAACAATTTAAGTACTTTTGATTTTCTACACACCTACACTTGAAAAAAATTGTGTTTCATTAATTGTATCTTAAACTATGATTTTTTCAAAAACAGGTGATTTTGTATGAAATTTTCAAATATAATGATTATATTGTTATCAAATTTATGTTTTAATATATTATAATGATGAGTTTTATATGGTGAATATGTATTTCAAATTAATTTACATCCCATTGGAATCGAGATATATAATTGTGAATTGAACTATAATTTTATCAAGGGTTTGTCCTTTCTTTGTTTCTTGGTATGGGATGAATTTTTAAAATTTTAATTATAATGATCCTTCATTTTTTTGGATGCATTTTTTTATGTTTCAAGTTAATCTAAATATAGATTATTATTTTTTGCCCTCTAAAAATGAATTTCTAAATTTATTTTTAACTTTATGATATTTTATTTTATAATTTTTTTGGCTTTAGATCAAATATTTAAATCTCAAATTTTTAATTTTTAATTAAACTAATTTATCTATAATATAATGTATTTTAAATTAATTTGAAAGCTTGCATTTTAAAATCCACTCTTACATTTTAAAAATTAATAGCTTATTTTATATTCCATATTACAAGGTTTCAAGTTTGGATATATGTTAATGCCAATGGGAAAATGGAATTTCAAATTAATTTTTGATTTTGGACAAGTATGTACAAATACTCCTTAAAATTTAGTATATTTAATTATAATGTACTTTCAAAATTTGAACATATATCAAACACTTCTTACATTTTTATAATTGCTTTTAAAGTTTTAGCCCTTTGTTTGGTATTTAATTTTTAGTTTCATGTTTTAAAATTTGATGCTTGTAGACATATTTTTATAGACAAATTGTATTTAAAAATTTCTGTGGTTAATTCTTTTATCAATTAATATGTACATTTAGAATTACAAAAATGCAAAAAATTAAATATTATAAAGCACATTGAAAAAAAAACAAAAAAAAATTGATGATTTCAAATTCTAAAATTTATATAAAACAAAAACTTTTAAATTATATGTTTTGTTATATTTAGCATAATATGTTGTACCATGTTAATGTTTTATTTAAATGTTGTGGTTTTTGCATTTGGTTATGGGTGTAACACTATGTGTTTTTACAATAGTTTAAAATAAGTACTTGGAAATTTGATGTTTGAGAAACATGAAAATTAAAAAAAAAAATGTATTTTGTCGATATTATAATTTTATATTGTATATTAAACTATATTTGTTTGAAGTGTGTTATTTTTTTGAAATGTTTAAATTTTTAATTAATTATGAATACATGTGTGAAATTTGTCTATTTTAAAATAATTTTAAAAAGTTGAAATTTTATGTTTTGGGGTAGTGACTCGTTAAAAAAAAGTGTTTGATTTTATGACATTTAATTCTAGAATTTTAAATTACGTATAGAGCTATCCTTTTCGTTTATTTACCACTTTGTGAAAGCTATCACTGTCCTTCATTGTATTCGCTGTGCCCTTGTTTTCTGCTTTATCAAGGGGGAAATCTGTCAATAGGTGCCCATGTTCATGGCATCTATGACATCTCAACGAAATATGCTCATAGTCTACTCTTTGCACCCATTCTTCGTCAAAAACTTCCAAGATTATCTCATCCAGAAGGGCTCCAAATAGATCCATTTCCACACATATCCTTGCAAAGGAAGTGTATTTTCCCCTTCTTGTGGCTTCAGAAGCTTTCACAAAAGACCTAATTTATTGCCTATACCAGTTAATGATTCTGTTTGCCAGTAATCAAGAGGTAAAAAATAGAGCCTTACCGAGACTAGTACTTATGTAAAAGTCTCTCGCTTCGGGACAAAATTCATCATCCATGGCCACATATAGAGGCCAGTTGCTGCATAGAAGTAGGGCCCTCTTTCAAACACATTTGCTTTATCTCCAATATTTGTGAACACTATCGTGAAGAATCCCTTTGACCCAAGATGTACGTCAATGCTTCCTTTAGGCTTCCAATGATATTTGACCCACGTCTGTAGAGATTTTTCAATGGGCCATAAACCCATGAATTTACAGATGATAGCGAAAGTCCTCATGTCTTGTTGATACTAAAACAAACAATGGCCTTTTTACCTGGAATAATAAAAGATCACGAGAGGTTCACGTCGCCTCCAAATTAGACAGATTCATCACCTCATAAGATCTTATGCTTATAGATAAGGAAATAATAGTGAGAGTTCTTCCTTTTGGAGTCTCAGATCATTGGTCGGTTCAACTCGAAATCAAGGGCATAGGTGCTCCTAGAAACAGGGCTTTCAGAGCCGAGAATATCTAGCTTTCCCACTCAGAATTCATGAGAAACATTAAAAAATGGTGGTCAAAAGATTCGCAGATCCAAGGAACAAGAATGTTCCTTCTCCATAAAAGATTAAAGCACATCAAAGTCACGCTTAAGGATTCGAACAAGAATGATTTTGGCAACATCTTTGAGAGAAAAAAATATGTGGAAATCAAAATGTAGGAACTCAACCAAGCTCTAATCGCGGAAGGCTTTGATAAAGTCAAAAGTGAACAAGTTGATAGAAATCATCAAGAATGGGAGAATTTGTGCAAACATGAGGAAATCTTTTGGAGGAAAAAGTCAAGAGTTCAATGGCAGAAAGAAGGAGAGCGTAACACTAGATTTTTTCAGACATCCACCATGGCTAATAGAGCTCATAACACAATCTCTTCGATCAAGGACAACGACGGGAAGCTTCATATCTCCCATGAGGATATAAAAACTGTTTTGGTTCAGTACTTCTGTGGCATAACTCAGGGAAACAATTCAGATAGAGAGCAGTTCATGAGGGAAGTAACTAATCACATTCCTAAGCTCATGTCTAGAGAGGACAATTTCAATCTTAACAGGCCAGTAACGGAAGAGGAGGTCACTAAGGTCCTCAAAGAAATGCAGAATGGAAAAGCGCCCAACCACAATCGTTTTAATGTGGATTATTTTAAAGCTTGCTCGAATATAGTTAAAAAAGATATTTTAAATGTAGTGGAGGATTCCACATTGAACAGAACTATTATGAAAGTGCTCAATACCTCCTTCATCTCCATAATCCCTAAACAGGACATCGCTCAAACCCTCGACAAGTATAGACCCACAGCTTTATGCAATGTGGTATATAAGATCATATCCAACGTAGTGGCCAATAGGCTCAAACCTCTACTTCCTTCGTTTGTTTCAGGGGAACAATGAGGTTATGTGGAAGGTAGACAAATTCTAAATAAAATTATTCAAGCTCACAAGGTGGTTCACTCGTTAACTAGCAAGAGGCACATTGGTATCATTATGAAACTCGACATAGCCAAAGCTTATAACAAGGTGAACTCGCCCTACATCAAGAAAGTTCTAATTGCCCTTGGGCTTGATCACAACTGGGTGAGATGGGTTATGGCCCTAGTGACTTCCTCTAGCTTTTGAATATTGGTGAATGGATCTCCCTCTAAGATTCTCATTCCTTCTAGAGGCCTCACGGAAGGAGACCCGCTTTCTCCATTTCTTTTCATCCTTATAATGGAAGGACTTGGTGAGTCTATCAAGCACGCTAAAGCAATGGGTAAGATAAAAGGCCTTCAACTAACAGAGAATGGTGAGGCTCTAACTTATGAACGATTTGTAGATGACACCATGTTACAGGGAATCCCCACAGTCAGAGAAGCTACAACCTACAAACAAATCATGAATGATTTTGCGAGGGCCACAGGAATGGAAGTTAATTCCTCCAAATAAAAAATCTTTTTCTTTAATCCAATATTGCTATTGAGAGAAGTATCTACAAAATTCTAGGTTCTCAACGGGACTCCCTCCCCTCTAAATATTTGGGAGTTCCTCCAACTGTTAAACTGATGCACAAGAGAATTTGTGAACCATTAATCAATAGGATGCAGGGAAAGGTCAGAAAATGGACCATCAGAGCTTTAAATATCACCGACAAGTTAGTTCTTACAAAGGTTGTACTACAATTTATCCCTGTGTTTATGTTATCAGCCGTCCCTGCTCCAAAGGGAGTTCTGCACCAATTCAAAAATATCCAAAGAGACTTTCTTTGGGGCAAGGAGAGTAGGAAGAAATGGGCCTTAGTTTCATGGGAAAAACTGTGTAGAACTAAGCACTATGGGGGCCTAGGCTTGGATGACCAGGAGATTCTCAATAATGTTTTAGGGGCCAAACTATGGTGGTGTTGGGTTCATGATCCAAAAGCTCAATGGGAAAGTATGTGGAAAGAAAAATATGCTAGCGTGTGGCAAACTAGTGACCTCATAAGAATGTCTCGAAACATAAAGGAGTCCTACATGTAGAATAAAGCCTAGGAGAATGGGAGCCTAGTATAAAAAACAGGTTCTGGGAAATCAGAGAGGGAGATCTAGCACATTTCTCGGAGGATAGATGGCAACAAGAACCAACATTGTTAAAGGAGGACTTTTTGAGCCTTAAAAATGAAACAGATACCCAAGGCTTAAATAAGGTAAATGATTTCTCGGATCATACTCAAAATACAGAAAAGTGGAGAATCTGGAGAAACAGTAATTGCAGAGATGATAGGCCCTTGAATACAAAAGCAGAAGAACTTAGGAGAATGTTGGAACAAAGGATGATCTTAGTAGCACGCGGGTAGGATCAACTAAGATGGGGCAACAATAAAAAGGGCACCTTTAGCCGAAAGGAAGAAAAAGGTATTCTCTTAGTGCTCGATTCCCATGTTCCGGATAGACCTCGCAGAAGCTTTGGAGGCACCAAGGGTGGATGAAGACCAAACTCTTCATGTGGTTGGTTCATCACAAGAAGATCTTAACTTGGGACAATATCAGGAAGAGGGGTATTCTAGGGCCTTCTATATGCCAGCTCTGTAAAGCTGAAGAGGAGACAATGGAGCATATTCTCAATAGCTGCATTTCACCTCCTCGTTATGGGATTTATTCACTACCATTTTTCAACAGATCGATAGGGACAAAAGGAGTATCATCAATACCCTCAATAATTGGAGAAGAAACTTTTTGGACAATAAATTCCTCGGCTTGGCTTGGGCCCTAACGCCAAGCTTCATTATATGGAATGTCTCGAAAGAAAGAAACAAGAGAATATTCAAGGATGAAAAGAATCCCACTCATCCACTGTTTGAGCTGACACGAAAACACCTCAAGGAGACAGTTGGCTCCACAGTTCGTCATCACCTTAAGAATCCTCCCTTAGAGGCCGATTTGCGAATTCTGAGACAATTGGGTAAGGAGGGGCTCATTTGTCAAGGCCTAGATAGGAAGGTGATCACAAATGATGCAGAGGACTTTTGACGTCCTCCTCCGACACGTTTTTTGAAATTCAACATTGATGGCACTTCAAAAGGCAACCTAGGAACTACTTGTTTTTGAGGGATTTTAAGGGATGACGAACGAAGCATTATCTTTTACTTCTATTGCCATTTAGGAAGAGCTACCAACAACATGGTAGAATTAATGGCTTTTGGAACAATGCTTAGAGTTTCTAAAGCAGGACAACCACTTAAATGTAATTATAAAAGTGGACTTCGAGTTAACCATTAACTCTGTGAAAAGAATTAGCTTTGGGGCAGTGCCAGAGAGAGTTTCAAGGCAATGGGGCTAATCCGTGTTTTCCAAAGAATTCAAAGTCACCTCGTTGGTCTTCGCAGAGTAAGTTTCAACCATGTTAGAAGAAAAGCCAATAAGCTGGCGGATATCATGGCCAACCAAAGAGTGTGCTGTATAGAAGGCGAGGTTTTGAGGGAATGGCACGAGTTGCCTTAGCGCAGATTAAAGGATGTTTGTCTCAAGCAAGCGAAAGAGGAGATGGATGTATTTCATAATAGAACCAAGGCACGAAATGAGTAAATCTCAAAATGATTCACCTTTGTTCTTCAGACGGTTCTTTGGCAGGCGGCCTCAAAAAACCTCTGTGCTCGTTAACGAGATTTCTGAGTGTGCACGTTGGGCACACTGTAGTAAGGATCACAACATTCGAGGGTTTCAGGACAAGCACAGAAGAAAGAATACGAGGGACGCGAAGTACGTCTTTTCTAACAGTCGCAAGTTACATCATTTTATTTTTCAAGTTACATAATTTTCTTTTTCGGCAAGGAAAACCACTTCTATGGTGGTTTTCGGGTGATCGCATGATCCTTAAGCAGGAAATGGTTTATTCAATTTGGAACGATTCCATTCAGCGTCCTACACATGGATCGGGGTGGAAAAGAACACAGCCTTCCCCCCGCACTATTGTTCGGAAACCTTGTTCCATGAGATATGTCTCCCAACCATTGGATTTCGCGGGCAGATCAACGATTAGGATCGACCGTGCAGTTTGGTGGGGCTGCACCGTTAAACACCATTCATCTTCGTCAGGTGATTTCTTCATCAGCCGGTGAATTGCACATGGTGATTGGATGGGCTCGATTATATTGCAAGTCACACGAGGAGGCGCATGGAAGACTCCACGGTCTTCTTCGGTTCTTCTGTCGGCTTAGCATAACTTTGTTTGTTCTTTCAAGGGTTCGACGATAATCTTTGTTAGGTTGAGGGGCTCGCCGAAGGGGGGTAGCATTATTTTGCCTCTGTCCACACTCTGGCGTGGACTTTCGTACATTATGTAAATTTTCGTTGATTTAATGATATAGAAGGTAATACTCTTGCTTCAACAAAAAATAAATAAAAGACCCCAGAAATAATCCCATCTACTAGGAGGAAAGTATGTAACACATCATAAAATCCATTTACACATACTAGAGTGAAGACTTTCCATATTCTTCAACTTAATAAGAAATGCTCACATGTTTGGTGAATAGGGTGGGTTGGCCACCCCACCAACCCTCTCAAATTGAAATATGAAGCAACCGGGTGCTGAGCTAGCCTCCCAACCTTATGGGTACTCCTAATATCCACCTCCATGAGGGGATAAAACAATAGTCATTAATATGTATAAACAAATAATTTTAATTAAAAGAATCAAACTATATATTTATTATATCTAAACATTTCATTGAAAATAGGAAATAGAATTAAATGTCTCATAACCAAATACATTTTTAATTTTTTTACAAGTTACACTCCCTTACACATCAAATTTCAATGGATTTAAATTATTTTAAAATACTCAAATTGTACAAGCATGTATTCAAGTTAATTCAAAAAACATATAATATAGCTTACAAAACTCACACCTTAATTAACTAAAAATTTATACATTTCAATAGAAATTCACACATCTTTTTTAATAAAAAAAAATACAGTTAAATATACAATATAAACTTATAATATCATACAAACAAAATACAATTTTTTAAATGTTCATATTTCTCGAACATCAAATTTCCATGTACTTGCATTAATTTAAACTATTGTAAAACACAAAGTGTTGGTTTATTATATCTAAACATTTCATGAAAAAATAGGAAACTATTGGGAAAGCATAATGAATATGCAAGTTAAAATTATAGAATTAAGTGCTATACAATAAAAAATGCATTTTATCTTTTTGCTACTCACTCCCCAAGACATCAAATTTCAATGTATTTGTACTACTTTAAAATGCACAAATCCTACACACTTCTATTCAAATTAATTCAAAATACATATAATATAGAATACAAAAATCACTATACCATAAATTAAAAATTTAAACATTTGAAAGAAAATTCACACATTTTTTTTTATTATAAACAAATATAGTTTAATATACAATTTAAAATCATAATATCATACAAATACAAAACATTTTTTTTTAAAGTTCAAGTCTCTCAAAAATAGAATTTTCAATAACTTACATTATTCTAAACTATTGCAAGACACACACTACTAATTTGTTATATCTAAACCTCTCTTTTTTTTTAAGGCCACTCCCCCAAAACAACAAATTTCAATGTATTTAAATTATTTTAAAATACACAAATTTTAAGTTGAAATTAATTCAATTATTGTAAAACAAACAATAGTAATTTATTATATCTAAACATTTCATGAAAATCTTAGACTATTGGGGAAAGGATGGCTGAATATGCAATTTGAAATTATAGAATTAATTGTCATACAATTGAATCAATATTTTTTTACAAGTTACTCCCCCATAACATCAAATTTCAATGTATTTAAATCATTTTAAAATACACAAATTTTACACATCTATTCAAATGAATTCAAAATACATATAATATCCCATATAGAACTCACCAAAGAATTAATTAAAAATTTCAAGAAAATATCACATATTTTTTTATAAACAAATATAGTTCAATATAAAATTATAAAATATTAACACAACACACTCTTTTTTTTTTTAATGCTCTCTCAAACATAAAATTTTCAAATACTTGCATCACCTTAAACTATTGTAAAACACACACTCTTAGGTTATTATATCTAAACAATTCATTAAAAATATGAAAGTATTAGGGAAAGGATAGCTCTATAAGTAATTTAAAATTATAGAACTAAATGCCATAAAATCAAATACAATTTTTTTTAACTAGTCACTACCTCAAAACATCAAATTTCAACTTTCTAAAATTATGTTAAAATACACAAATTTCACACATGTATTCATAATTAATTCAAAATTTAAACATTTCAAAAAAAATAACACACTTCAAACAAATATAGTTTAATATACAATATAAAATTATAATATCATAGAGACAAAATACATTTTTTTTTTTAAATTTTCATGTTTCTCAAACATCAAATTTCTAAGTACTTGCATTATCTTAAAATATTGTAAAAGATACAGTGCTAATTAGTTATTATATCCAAACATTTCATGAATAATATTCGAGTATTGGTGAAAGCATAGCTTAATATGCAATTGAAAACACAAACTTCAAATTTCAAAGTATTTAAATCATTTTAAAATACACAAACTTTCCACACTTATTCAAATTAATTCAAAATTCACATAATATCCTATACAAAAATCACAACAAAATTAATTAAAAATTTATACATTTCAACATTTCAACAAAAAATTTACATATTTTATTTATAAATAAACATAGTTTTAATATACAATACACAATTTTTTTAAATGTTCACTTAACATCAAATTTCCAAGTACTTATTTTAAACTCTTGTAAAAACACACAGTGTTACACCCATAACCAAATGGAGAAACCACAACATTTAAATAAAGCATTAACATGGTACAACATATTACACTAAATATAACAAAACATATAATTTAAAAGTTTTTGATTTATATAAATTTTAGAATTTGAAATCATCAAATTTTTTTTTCAAGTTTCTTTACAATATTTAATTTTTTGCAGTTTTGTAATTCTAAATGTACATATTAATTCTAAATGTACATATTAATTTTCACCCATATTAGCTTCGCAACACTCTTCTTACTCTTAAAGATCCTTTGGTTTCTTTCTAACTAGATATGCGAGCAAATTAGCTTGGACAGGGCAAGCCAAGCATCTCTGATTTGTGAGTCCTGGACGGCTCCACCTGGGTATAATCGTTTCCAATTAGAAAAGAGCTCTGAGCAGTGATTGAATGGGTCAAATTTCATGTTCCATGTTTCTAATGCCTCCTTCCACAATTCCGAAGCAAAGTTACAGGTTAACATCATGTGGGATGCGTTTTCCTCGTGATTCTCACACACAGGACAACGGGATGGCCCTGAGAACCCTATTTTTTTAAGTCTATCTTTAGTCAGAATTCTATGGTGACATAGAAGCTAGCAGAATGTATCCACTTTGGGCAACATAACATAAGTCCATACCCCCTGCCATGGCCTCGGATCACGCGGAGTGCTGGGGATTCGGATAAGCTGGGCATATCCCTTCGACACTGTGTAATTGCCTCGGATCAATCCCCACCCTCTCGTGTCAGCAATCCTTCTGTTTAACAGAGCTTTGCCTTTCAAATGATATAGAAGAACGATATAATCCTGAGAAAAATTAGCAGGCACCTCTATCTATTTCCACTGCCGCCAATCATCATTGTCCCAAAGGGACAGGTCCCACACTGTTTTAATATTTTCTGTGGTCATCCATTCTCTCAGAGCTGTTAAGGAATGGTCTTCTGCCAACGGATCACTTCCCATAATGTGATCGCCCCAAATGTGAATTCGTTGTCCATTCCCTGGGATCCAGTGGGCGTGTTGTCTGATCAGAGTTGCAGAATTTTTACATTGCTTGTGGATCAACGTAGCTGTTCTTCCTTTTGGATTGCTCAGGTAACACATTCTCTGTGCTCCGAAATATTTTTTCCACAAGGCCCGTTGTGCCCAACCCGGATTTGGAGCGATGATTCTCCAAGCCAATTTGGCACCCATCGTTGTGTTTTGGATACTGATATTTTTAAAGTTTAGGCCGCCTTCTAATCTGGGCAAGAGATCGTTTTCCAGTTTAGTAATGGGATATTTATCTCATTGCCTTTGCCCCCTTTCCAGAATTTTTTTTTCATGTACTCCTCCATCTTCCTCATTATACCCATGGGCGCCATCATAACAGTTGCCTGAAAGATAGGCAAACTATTCAATACAGACTTTATCAGAACTGTCTTGCTTGCTAGGTTGAGCCAGTTATATTTCGAGGATTGAATTTTGAGCTTGAATTTATCGAGCAGTGGCATCCATTCTCTGCTGAGGATTTTTTTTTGGAAGACAGGAAGCCCCAGGTATTTGAAAGAAGTCCAAGTAGAGGAGGCTCTGAAGCCAAGACAATTAGAAATTGCTTGGGTCAATTTGGCAAAGGTGTTCCAATAGTAAACTTGGCATTTGCCTTTGTTAAGCTTGCTTCCTGAGTCTGCACAGAAGTCATCCACTACCTCTTTAAATCGATTTGCCAAGACCACTGAGCCGGCTCCCAGCAGCAGAGTGTCATCTGCAAACAGCGCATGGTTGATACTTTTTACTCCTCTTGCAATGTTTATTCCCATTATTTCTTGCTCTTTTTGTTTTCTAATAAAAAGGAAGCTTAATGCTGATGCTTGGAGGACAAAGAGCAAGGAAGAGAGGGGACACCCTTTCCTCAACCCTCTTAAGGCTTTGAAGAAGTCCGTGGCTCCCCCGTTCACTAGTGGGGCAATCCATGGCTCACTAATGCAAGCCTTAATCCAATTGATGAACTTATGCCCAAATCCGAATTTATGAAGGACCTCCAGCAAAAATCTGTGTCTAACCCTATCAAAGGCACTTTCAAGGTCAAGTTTGATAACCATTCCTTGCTCCTTTCGGGCTAAACTTGAATTGATTGCTTCTTGAACCAGTGTGTAATTATCTGCTATCTGTCTTCCCTGAATGAAGCCCCCTTGATTCTCAGGGATAATGTTCGGGAGGATTGTTTTCAACCTGTTCGCTATCACTTTTGTTATCAGCTTATAGCCTATATTACAAAGAGAGATAAGATGGAATCTCGAGAAAGAGTTTGCTCTTCTTTCCTTGGGGATGAGGGCCAAAAAAGCTGAGTTAGTGCTTCCCCCTATATTTTGACAATTTTGAGACTTCCGGACCATCCTGCACAAATCTTTTTCGATAATCTGCCAACAGTGCTGTAGGAACCTTGCTGTAAAGCGATGAGGCCCTCGAGCCTTGTCCGACTCCATAGAGAAGAGGGCTTATTTGATTTCATTATTTGTGACTACTCCTTCCAAGTACTGATTCTTTCTATTGGATATCTGCTTGGGAACTTCTTTTACAGTCAATGTAATTTGAACCTGTTCCTCTTTCTCATTATACAACTTTTTGAAATGCTGAAAGGCCACATTTTTAATGCTCTCAATGTCTTTATGAATGACATTCTATTCCCTGATTTCGATGATGTTGTTGAAGTTTTTTCGAGCTTGAGCTTGTCTATGGAAGAAGGATGTGTTTTTGTCACCTGCCTCGAGCCAGAGTCTGCGAGATTTGATCCTCCAATATTCTTCCTCGGCCAGGCTTGCTTTGAGCAACTTTTGCTGGAGGTCTGCTTCTTTTTTGAGGATTTCTTTTGTGATCTCCTCATTTTTTGAGTTAAGCTGATGGATCTATAGCTGCTCTTGTAAATTCTTTCTTTCCACTGCAGAGTTTGGGAGATATTTTGCCCAAACTTTGAGGGCTACCTTCACTTTTCTGATTTTTTCCTCCCACACAAAGAACAGAGAGCCATTAACAGGTTTCTTCCACATATCCTTTACTAGTTGCAGGAAGGATTGCTCCTTGATCCAGAGAGGATTGAATTTAAAAGGAGTGGGGCCTTTATCCCAATGAGCCGAGAGTTCTAGCTTAATGGGCCTATGATCAGAGACATTGCATGGAAGAATATGCATTCTAGTATCTAGAGCAAGAAGTAAAAAAGAACTTTGAACAAGAAATCGATCTAACCTTGCAGCGATGTGACCTAGACCAAGACTTTTATTAGACTAGGTATATTTGCCCGACGAGGGTTTGATGTCTGTCATGTCCCAATCCTGGAGTAGATCTTCAACCCACTCTCTCGCTGGATCTCTTATGATGTTTCCACAACATTTTTCAGCCGTAGATAGTGTGATATTAAGATCTCCAGTGATGATAGTATTTGCTAGATCTTCAGAGTCTACCAGCGCTCTCATAGAATCCCAACAGTTCTTTTTTTCTCCTGCACTGACCGGGACATACACATTAAAGAGAAATAGGGTCTCTTGTGTATCAACATGCTTAAGTTTTGAGAATAACCAGTGGATGTTGGCAATCTCTTTCACCTTTGTAATCTTGCACGAGTTCCAAAGGGTGCCCAGGCCTCCTGAGGCACCTCTGGCTGAGACAACGTGCCCTTCACTCTTTTTCCAAAGGTTTTTCCCTATTTGGAGGAAGGCCTTATCCTCCATTTTAGTCTCCTAGATGAGGAGGATATCAGGGTATTCCGATCTTATCATATTTTTTACTGCTTCTTCCTTGAATTTGCTCCCCATACCTCTACAATTCTAGGAGACGATTCTCATTACTTATTTTTGGAGTGGGGAGCTCCTTTAGAGCTCTGAGGCGGGTTTCTATTCATCTTCAGAGTCTTAACTAGGAGTTTCTCAATGGTGGGTTGACTTCCTTGCAGTTTGTCTTTATATGTCTCGTGCTCTCTTTTCTCACGTGCTGTTTTTCGGCCCCTTAAAGATCTTCTGGCCGAGGTTTGTGTTTCTCCTATCTCACCTTCTTCCTCTGAATCTTCTGAGGTTTGGGCTTCCTCAGCCTCTTCTGAGGGTGAGTCCTCCATTCTATCTGTTTTGCTTTCTGTTTTCTTTGGTTCCTGAGAGGGTTCTTTGTGGGCCAATTCCTTCTTTTGTGTCTCTGGTTCGTGGACTTCCTCTGATGCTGAACTGAGTTGAATGTATATGTTTCCTTGCTCTTCCCTATGCGGGTTTTGAGACCCCATTTTGAAGAGATTTCCCGTTGGCATTTCCTGTTTTTGGGGCTTTGTTTTTTGCCCTTTTGACCTGCGTCCACCCGTCCTCTTTGCCTTTCTCTGTTTCTGCTTTTTTTGAACATCCTCTCGCGAAGTGGCCATAGACCTAGCACTTCCTGCATTTGAACGGTAACTGCTCATAATCTAGCTTTTGGAGATGCGTCCAGTTGCCTACTCTGATCTTTATCGCCTTAGGCAGCACAACCTAGAGATCAACTTCAACACAAATTCTCGCGCAGTCATATTGATCTTTGCTATTAGCTCGATCTATGAATTTACCCAGGGTATTTCCGATATGCTTGAGGGATTCCCTGTTCCGACAATGCATTGGCAGATTAGGCAGTCTAACCTACACAGGCACGGCAGTGGGTACATCAACTGCTGGATCAAAGTCTCGCGTCCACTTATTGAGATACAGCCCTTGAGGGCCCATGAAATAGGGTCCATTTCGGAAGATCAGGTCCTTATTTTCCTTTTCTGAAAATTCTAACAGGAAGAAACCCTTCCCAAGAAAGTAAGAAGTGACTTTGCCCGAGATCAAGGGCACCGAGTTCCTAGAAACCCAAATTTCAGTGGATGTGGGTGAGGGCTAGAGACCGGTGAACTGACCCACCAAGCCACGTTCAGACAAAGAAAGGGCAACCTGGATCGGTTTCTCAGGCAGGACAGAGATCTCCGGGATATCATCAAGCCGTTTCACGAATTTCGAAACCTCTGAGGTTCTCTTTTTTGGCAGAGATTTCAGAAGGTTTGAGAAGGCCTCTGCTTCGGTGGGAGAGGGTGAAGAAGACTCCATGAAGAAATCTCAGCTCGGACGGATTGAGCTCCTCCAGATCTCCCCGAGCATAGTCGCTTGGATCAGCCTGCAGATCGGTAGCGTGTCAAACCAATGAGAAAGCGATCGCTGATCGAAGCTGAGGCGGGCAGAACGGGAACCCTCAGGCGGCACATGGCTGAGAGACTGCTCGGTGTAGGGACAGCTCAGCGCAGTGCTCGTTTCCCTTTCAAATTTCGGATACTATGGAAAAAAGTGTTATTTATACACAACAATCTAATACTACCTCGCATATATATATTATAATCATATGATATATTATAATATTACTTTATGGAAAAAGGTGCTATTTAATTTAATTTAGACATATTGAAATTTGATGTTTAATGGATATGAACTTCTCTAAATTTCTAGTGCATTATGTGATATTTAATTTTAAAATTTGAATTTGTACAATAACATATAATTTTATTATAATTTGTAGTTTTTTAATTAGAGATATATATAAATTGATTTAAAATGAGCTATATTGAAAGAGGTAGTTATATTCTATCTATTATGTTTAAATGACTTGTACTTATGTTTATGAAAATGAGATAAATTAAATGAAATTTATAGAAACGATCATGTAGTACATTGTTTTAAATTCATATACTACTCAATGGCCCACTATCACCATGGTGCCCCCTAGTACACCATGGCTTTAAAGGGGGGTGTTCAACATGGAAACCCTCGTTGTGGGTCTGTTATTTAACACGGAGCTACTTTTTGAAGGCTCAATAGCGGCGCGAGATAGATCAATGATCCATGTACATGATGAGGTCCCCCTCGTGTACTCAGAGTTAAGATGGGGGGCGAGGTCTGAAACCGAATACTACCAGTGTTTAAAATCACCTCGTCTTCATTGGTGGTAACACCGTGGAACCTCATCCTTGGTGGGATGGCGTGACACGGAATTGTGTGTGCAGACATCAAAGAGCCATTTCGATTACATGTGGATGCCATATGTTATCGAGATATTGGCCTAACTTCAAGTGGTCATAACTTTCAATCTAAGAGTCGGATTGCAATGGAATTTATGTCACTTAAAATCCCTCGACAAGCTAGATGCGATCATGGCATCAAATTTTATTTCTGCAAACGTTGGAAAAGAAGGATTTTTGGTGAGGCCATATTCATAACAAACTTCAGAGGTTGGGTTAATTCACAGATAACACCTTCAAGAGCTTGATATATTATGATGGGTGAGAGGGAGTGTTATAGTCATGTTTATAAATTTTAATAAATGGTGTGTTATAGTATCAATGGTCATGTAAAGTTACATCCATTCATGTTGAGTTGGGTTCTCTCACCAATGTCATATGAGTCGTAGAAGAGATGGAGATGGCTATGGGAGAGGAAGAAAAGCCCCACACAAAGGAAGAAGGATAATTTCAACTCTCTACCTACACAACCTTTTGCAGTGTCTTGGAAAACCTTTTGTGGGTTTACTAGTCTTTTTCTCCCACTCGTATGGCTTCCATGACACTGTATTTATCTCCCATAGTATCTTGTATAGATTCCACCACAGGGCACTTCTTTCCAATGTGATAACTTCTAACTATGGTATGTATTCATTGTCGAGTCATATCTTTTTCTCGTGCTCTGTCTTTTAGAAGATCAAGGTAAACACACAAGGACGATTGGTTTCTTCCTTTTTATTTTGCCTTTTTAGCCATAACCAATTTCAGTTTTTTTCGTGTGAGTTGGCGGTCAATCTCTCATGTTAGCCTCTTAACATACTTTTGAAAGGATTTATTATACCAACATAAATTCCCATTCACTCTTATTTTCTTTTTTAGAAAATAAAACAATATTTCATCACATGCCATTTAATTTTCCTCAACCCAAGAACAAAGAAAACATGCATAATATTATTGCATTCGTGAGTGTTGGAATCCTTCAATGAACCTTTGTCCCAACTCTACAAAGACGACATTAGTGAGTTATATGGAGTTTTATTATTATTCATGAAGCCATATGATTGAGGTTGGAACCCATATCGATAGGATTCTTGTGGCGCTCCGCAAAGACATTGATGTGATCATGTCGACAATGAATACTTTGGAGAAATATGATTTCTAAGAAAGCAACATGAACCTTGGATAGAATAGGGAGACCCGAGTTATTTCCAACAAAAATAATGTCTTATATCCCATAAAAGAAAAAAGCATATACCTCGATTTACAAAACCAAGTGATTTTCCTCCACTACCATTGTTTAGAAATGTTTTCTAGGATAGGGAGAGAGGCAAGGAATCCTTTAGTGGGTATGTTTTTTGTTATTTTGTCCCGGATTAAAACCCAAGAATGAAAAATAGATATTTCACATTTGTACAAAACCCTCTCAGAATACCCATTAAGTCGTGGTGATTGTTAGTGCTAAGATGGTATCTCCACGAAAGATAATATGTACCAATATCAAATTGGTATAGTTATGGATGCTAATAGAGTTATCAAAAACAAATATTATTTCTAAAGGAAGAAAAAAATATTTTTCTCATGATAGCGGAGGAAACTACGAGTAATGTAGGAAGAACATTTGTTAATGCCACACTTTTTCTTTCCAATGTGGTTAGGGAATTCCCTTCCCTTGAATCAAACTCTACCATGTTATAATTCATTCCATAGAAATGCATGCTCGAACGGAAGAAGCGCGGTGATAAATATTGTAGCATGATTTATTGATGATGGGAGGAAAGAGAAAGGCATTTATCTCTAGAAAGGGTTTTAGTTATTGGATGTCTACCTTTTTTAATATTGTGTCTTGTAAGTTTGTACAAAACAAATCCAAATGTTGTAGATGTGGAGAGATTGCTCTACATGTGCTATTAAACTTCCATATGAAATAAACTATTTTTTTCTTTCAGAGATAAGAAGATGAAAAATGGGAATTATGGAAAATTGCAGGCTAGATAGTAAATGCACAAGATTATATATGAAGTTGCCTTTGAAAACATGGTTAGGTTGTTGCATCAAATGCAAGTTCTTAGCATTTTCAATGATATTTTTAGT